>JAODAL010018586.1:0-74347 GCA_025379985.1 Phyllomedusa bahiana
TGGTGATGATATGTTGTCATGGTGTGGATGTGTCATTTAGTAACTTTGTCATAGTGATATATTGTCATGGTGTGGAGATATTATTCATTTCATAATTTCGGTGGTGATATGTGGTCTTGGTTATGGTTGTGATACTCAGACGCGTCCAATATGTTCGGTGCGTGATAATTGGTCATGGTGTCGAGCGGGATTATTTATGTCACTATGTGGTGGTGAAGTGGACATGCTGGTGGTGAATTGTGGTCATGGTGTGGTGGTATTATTCAGTCAGTATGTGGTGGTGACATGTGGTCATGATGTGGAGGTATTGTTTGATTTTGTATAGTAGTATCATTGATCATCAGTCTTGGTTTTGTCAGTAACAGTGTTCCCTGTATAGCGGCATGGCCTGATGTGACGTCATGTGTTTGGGTGTGGTTAGAGATGTGTCCTGATGTGATGTCATGTGTTTGGGTGTGGTTAGAGGCGTGGTCTGATATGATGTCATGTGTTTGGGTGGTTGGTGAGAGGCCCGTGTTGTTATGATGTTCATGTGTTTGGGGTGTGGTGTGTAGGCGTGGTCTGATATGATGTCATGTGTTTGGGTGTGGTGAGAGCGTGGTCTGTTCTGATGTGATGTCAATGTGTTTGGGCTTAGTGTGGTTAGATTCGTGGTCTGAGGTGATGTCCATGTGTTTAGGTGTGTGTGAGAGCGTGGTCTGATATGATGTGCATAGGTTTGGTGTGGTGAGATGAGGAGGCGTGGTTCTGATGTGATGTCATGTGTTTGGGTGTGGGTGAGAGGGCGTGGTCTGATTTGATGTCATCGTGTTGGGGTCCGTGGTTAGCTATTCAGTAGGGTGATGTGATGTCAAGTGTTTTAGGTGATGGTGAGAGCGTGGTTCTGATATTTTGTGTTCATGTGTTTGGGTGTGAGTTGACGAGCGCGTGTTCTGATATGATGTCATGTGTTTGGTGTGGTTAGATTTCGTGGTCTGAGGTGATGTCATGTGTTTAGCTCTGTGCGTGAGAGGCTGTGGTTGTTTGATATCGATGTCATGTGTTTGGGGTTGTGTTAGAGCGTGGTTAGATATGATGCCATGTGTTGGGGGTGTGGTTAGAGCGTGGCCTGATATGATCTGTCATGCTGTTTGGGTGTGGTGAGAGGCGTGGTCTGATGTGATGTCATGTGTTTGGGTGTGGTGTTATGAGGCGTGGCCTAATGTGTCACTCTTTGCAATGCTCTAAAAATTGGCAGGTTTCGACGGAGAACTGTCTCTTTCTCTTATTTGGTATGTTAGAGCATGTAGGGAGTTTTTCAGATTTTTTCATCTAGGCAGTTATGTGATGCATTA
Organism: Phyllomedusa bahiana; assembly: GCA_025379985.1. NCBI lineage: Eukaryota > Metazoa > Chordata > Amphibia > Anura > Hylidae > Phyllomedusa > Phyllomedusa bahiana. Next base: position 1,335 of record JAODAL010018586.1, read on the forward strand.
GAGTGATAGATGGACATTAGCCGGGGGATGATTGGGTAACTACAGGGGGGTAGACCCCCTCCTCCAAAGCGATACAGCTCTGCTGTCGCACTTACCATCACTTCTGCTGAGAGGGGTATGAAGAGTAGGACTGGAATGATCTTCACAAATGATCTTCTGTAGCGAGCCGCATATACCTGACGGGTAACGGTCCCGTGATCGGCGCCGGCCGCTCTTACATCGTACCCTGGCTTCTGCACATAAATATTTCTAAGTACAACGTTGAGCACTGACAGACTTGCGTGAAAAAGGAGCTGGTCAATGATGTTAGGACCCAGAGGGGACACAGTGGAACTAAATCAGGGTACAGTCTACTGAGCTGTGTATCTAAGCTTATCCTGTGTGATTACGTCTGATGAGCCGTGTATCTAATCCTATCCGGGGTGATTCTGGTGCCTGATCTGTGTATCTAATCCTATTCCTATGTGATAATGTCTGATGAGCCGTGTATCAAATCCTACCAGTGATGATACCGTCCTGCTGTGCTGTGTATCTAATTCCTATACTGTGTGATACTGTCTGCTGAGGCCGTGTATCTAATCCATAATCTCTGTGTGATACTGTCTGCTGAGCCGTGTATCGAATCATTTCTGATGTGATTACTGTCTGACTGATCTGTGTAATCGAAGCCTATCCTGTGTGATACTGTCTGCTGAGCCGTGTGAATCTAATCCTAGCCAGTATGATACCGTATGCTGAGCCGTCTGTGTATCTCAATCTATCCTGTGTAGATACGGTTCTGCGGATGAAGGTGTATCTATCCGCTAACCTGTGGGATACCGTATGCTGAGGCTGTGTTATCTAAGCCTATCATGTGTTGATAGTGTTCGGCTGCAGCCGGGTATCTAATCCTAACCTGTGTAGATAAGGGTTGCTGAGTGTGTATTTAATCCTCACTCCTGTGTGATACCGTCTGACTGAGCCGTGTATCTAATTACCTATCCCTATGTGATCTGTTGCTGAGACTGTGTATCTAATCTATCCTGTGTGAACTGTCTACTGTTGAGCGTGTATCTAAATCCTATCCTGTGTGATACTGTCTGCTGAGCTGGAATCTAATCCTATCCTGTGTGATACTGGGCTCTGCTGAGCTGTGAATCTAATCCTATCCTGGTGTGATTACCGTCTGCTGATGGCTGTTATATCTAATCCTATCCTGTGTGGTACCGTCTGCTGAGCTGTGTATCTAGATTCCTATCCTGTGGTGATACCATCTGCTGAGCCGTGTAATATAATCCTATCCTGTGTGATACTGTCATGCTGGAAGATGTGTATATCTAATCCTATCTCTGTGTTGATACCGTCTGCTGAGCTGTGTATCTAATCCTTATCCTGTGTGATACCATCTGCTGAGCTGCTGTATCTATCCCTATCCTGTGTGATAGTCAGCTGAGGATGTGTATCTAATCCTATCTATGTCGATACTGTCTGCTGAGATGTGTATCCTAATCCTAATCCTGTGTGATACCGTCTGCTGAGCTGTTTATCTAATCTATCTGATTGTGATTCTGCTGTGAGCTGTGTATCTAATCCTGTCCGGGGGTAGATTCAGGGTCTGCTGAAGTCTGTTATCTAATTTATCCTGTGTGATACCGTCTGCTGAGTCCCTTATATGTAAGCATATCCTATCTATTGTGTATCTGGTGTGTTACGTCTGATGGCATATCTATCGATTTGCCGAATCAGCAGTGGTTGTTGTTGACGAGAGTGGCGCTGACAAGACAGTATCACACCAGATAACATTAGATAGGATATGATTACATATAAGGGCTCAGCAGACGGTATCACACAGGATAAGATTAGATATACAGCTCAGCAGACGGTATCACACAGGACAGGATTAGATACACAGCTCAGCTAGACAGTATACACAGGATAGAGATTAGATATTACAGCTCAGAGTCGGTATCAACACCAGGATAGGTTTAGATTACACATCTCCAGCTAGACAGTATCACATAGGATAGGATTAGATTCACAGCTAGCAGCCGGTATCACCAAAGGATAGGATTTAGATACACAGCTCAGCAGATGGGTACCACACAGGAAAGGATTAGTTACACAGCCTCAGCAGACGGTATCACACAGGAAGGATTAGATACACATCTCGTAGCAGACAGTATTCATCACAGGATAGGATTAGATACACGCTCAGCAGGATGGTATCCCACACGGATAGTGAATAGATACCAGCTCAGCAGACGGTATCACAACAGGATAGATTGATATTCTAGCTCAGCAGACTGGTATCATCACAGGACGCAGTTAGATACACAGCTCAGCAGTCAGCTATCACACCTAGGATTGGATTAGATAACACAGCTCAGCAGACCAGTATCACACAGGATAGATTGATACACAGACTCATTAGACAGTATCACACAGGATAGGATTAGATACAAAGCTCAGCGCAGACAGTATCACATAGTTGATAGGATTAGATACACAGATCAGCAGACAGGTTCAAAACAGGATCAGAGAGTAGATACACAGTCCCTCAGCAGACAGTATCTCACACAGGTTTGGATTAGATACAACGGCTCAGCAGGACAGTATCCACACAGGATAGGATTAGTTACAAGCCTCAGCAGACGGGTATCAAACAGGTTAGGGATTAGACTACTCGGAAGCTCAGCAGACAGTATCACAACAGGATAGGATTAGATACACGGGCTCAGCAGACGGTATCATACTGGATAGGATCTAGATACAACGGTTCAGCAGACAGTATCACACAGGATAGATTAGATACACAGATCAGGAAGACAGTATACAACAGGATAGGATATAGATACACGGCCTAGAGTCACGTATCACACAGGATAGGATTAGATAAACGGATCAGCATGACAGTTATCCACACAGGATTGGATCTAGATCACAGCTCAGCAGACGGTAATACTGGATAGGATTAGTACACGGCTCAGCTGACAGTATCACATAGGATTGGATTAGATACAACAGATCACAGCTAGACAGGATCACACAGGATAGATTAGATAACGGCTACAGCAGACAGTATCACACAGGATAAGCTTAGATTCAAAGCTCAGTGACTGTATCCTTTTTTAGTCCTCTGGAGCCACTCTGGGATACCTATCAGCAGTGACAACACAGTGGGAAAGAATGCAGTTTACCGGTGCTCACGTGGTAAGTCTTGTAAGATTTATGTGCCAGGATCCAGGGTACGATGTAAGGAGCGGCGCGCACGAGTACACGGGGGACCGTTACCGTCTGGTAATTATGCGCTCACGATCTTGAAGATTCATTTGTGTAAGGAGCATCCTGTAAGCTGCTTCATACACGCCGGAGAGCAAAAGTGAGGAGTGCGTAAGCTGTGCGGGGATCTGCGTGGAGGAGGGGGGTCTTTTTTTATTTTTTTTTGTGTGCCAGGAGTGCCCCCTCACCGCTAATGTCCAATCTATCACTCTTTCATTCCAAATGCCAGATGAAAAAATCATGAAAAAACCTCCCCAACATGCTCGGAAATTTACAAAATAAGGAAAGATGACAGATTCTCTCGTACCTGCCATTTTTAGAGATTGCAAAGAGGGACACAATGTAGGCCACGCCTCTAACCACACCCAAAAACATGACATCAACATCAGCCAAGCCTACTCCACACAACACACCAAAACACAGAAATCAATTCAGGGCCACGACTCTAACCAACACCCAAAAACATGGCATCATATCAGGACCACGCCTCTAAACCACACCAAAAACACATGGACATCATCTCCGACCCCGCCTTCACCACACCTAAAACACATGACATTCACATCAGACCACGAATCTAACCACACCCAAAACACTTACATCATATCCAGAACCACGCCTCTCACAACACACAAACAAGACATCATATCAGACCCCGCCTCTAACAACACCTAAAACAGCATGACATACATCAGACACGAATCTAACACACCCAAAAACACATGACATCACACAGGACCACGCTATCACCACACCCAAACCACATGTAATTCACATCAGACCACGCCTCATCACCACACCAAACACATGACATATATTAAGACACGACTTCTCACCACACCTTAAAACACATGGACATCAACATCAGACCACGAATCTAACCACACCCAAACACAGACATCACATCAGACACGCCTATCAACCACACCCAAACACATGAATAATATCAGAAGCCACGCCTTCACCACACCCAAACACATAGACATCATAATCAGACCAAGCTATCACCACACCCAAATCACATGACATCACTATCTAGACCACGCCTCAACCACAACCAAAAACATGACATTCACATCAGCCCCCGCCGCCCCCCCCCCCCCCCCCCCCCCCCCCCCCCCCCCCTGGGGGGGCCCCCCCCCCCCCCCCCCCCCTGTGTGGGGGGCGGCACAATCTCAACACACCCAAACACATCGACGTCACATCAGGCCATGCCGCTACACAGGAACACTGTTACTGAACAAAACCAGAACTGATGATCAATTGATACTACTATACACAAAAATTTCAAACAATACCTCCACATCAATGACCACAATATCACCACCACATACTGATCTGAATAATACCACCCACACCCATGACACATTCTACACACACAACATAGGGACTAAAATAATAACCCGACACCTATGACCAAATTTTACAACCACCACATGTGACTGGTATATTTAAATCACCCAACACCAGACCACATATCACCACCACATAGTGAATGAATAATATCTCCACACCATGACAATATATCACTATGACAAAGTTACTAAATGACACATCCACACCATGACAACATATCATCACCACATAGTGACTGAATGATACCACCACGTAATGACTGAATAATACCGCTACACCATGACCCCATATCACCACCACATAGTGAATGAATAATACCACCACACCATGGCCACGTGTCATCACCACATAGTGACTGAATAATATCACCACACCATGACCCACAATATCCAACCACAGAGTGACTGAATATTAGCCAGCATCCATCACCACATCTTTATATAACACCCTCATAGTGACTGTATAATACTACCACACCATATTTGGAGGTGAGCCCCTCTGTAGCAGTAATGTCGCGGTGAGACTTCCTGAACTAAGGCGCCCACAATGTCCTGAGGAAGATGGCCTAATGTATAGAAGCACAGAATCCTATATATAGAGACTGATCCAGTAGGGAGATATGAAATGTGACCATCGGAGAGCTATCAGCAAGTCAGCCTAATTGTAAATCCTGCCCTAGATATAATGAAACTATAAAATAGAGTGCAGCAAGATCTGTAGATCATAACAAGTAAAGAAAATGATTAGATATTAGAATATATCCCATCCTAGACCAGTAACTGTAATAGGAAATGCATCAGTTCATGTCCCAGGACAATGACTGCAATCTCTATATATCAATATCCATCCGTTACATTGCTGAGCGCAGGGCACAGTGGAGTGAGTTGGGTTGAGACAACTTCCTTCCCCGCCCTCACTTGTTATAGCCCACATCATGCTGTATATTCTTGTACAGCATTTCAATGTGGGCGCTAACTTTGATTGAAGCAGGAGCCACTCTTCAATACACTAGGAGTATTGGCCTCAGAGGAGTGAGTTTGGGTGAGATGGCTTCCTTCTATCTTTCACTTTGTATCGCCGACATCTCTCTCCAGCAGTCACAGGGTTAAACACGAACACACTGCTCTTCAACAGTCACAAGGTTAAATACAAAGGCACTCCTCTCCAGCAGTCACAGGGTTAAACACTGACGCACTGCTCTCCATCAGTCATAGGGTTAAACACTAACACACTGCTCTCCAGCACTCACAGGGTTTAAACACCAGACCCCGCACACTCCCACGCAAGTCATGGTTCTAAAAAAACTATCACCCTGCTCTCTAGAAGTAACAGGGTTAAACGGGTTGTATCACGTACAGCTTTCAGCCTACCTCAGTGTGACCCTGGCAGTTGAATTCACGGGTGCGTGTTCTTGTCTGGCTCTTCTCTTCCCTCTTCCCTCCTCCCCCTCAGAACAGAAAGCTCTCTCTCATAAATTCTATACAGCAGGGGGAGGGCGCGAGGGGGTTTGCTGCCAGGTTACACCTGTGTGTGTATGCTAGGTCTGCTGCAGGCTGCTCTTAAATAAGGGGAATGCAGGCGGAGTCCTATGAGGGTGGGAGAGGGGTAGGGGAAGCATGGGAAGGTGGCTAAACGAAGAGCAAGTGGCGATGCATGTGTTCTAGACCCCCTGCGTAGCATACATAGCTCACATCATCAGCTAATCAAAAAACCCTTTAGGAACAGGACACAGGGCAGATGGAAGTGTTAATTATTTTAACTCAGGATGCTGGCACTAGTACTGCAGAGTATGCAAGCGTTCACAGGCCCATGATCTGTTCCTATTAGTATAGTCACAGCTCCAGACAGACACATATGATCTATTGTAACACACAGGGTCACTGTTGTCACATCATATTGATCAAGCTTCACTTGCTCTCCTCAATCTGTGTAGAGAGCAGGAGGAAGCAGGCACACAAGGGTTAATCCATGCAGCACAGACACAGAACGCCAGAGCCTCCCCCTCCCTCCACTACAGAAAGCATTCTGTGCAGGAGGGCTCTCTGCTCAGACCTGTATTCTGAGGTGATGTGTCTATCAGGACCTGACAGCCAGTGGATAAAGTTCAACAGGTCATGCTGCTATTAGAGATTTGAGAAGTGATGTACTACCTACTAACAGGGATAGCTCAAAATCTAGTAGCGGACATTTGTAATGAACATATATTGCAAAGCTGCTTGTTTTTAAAGATCTTGTAATTAAAACCCAATCGATGTGTAAGCGGGACTCAAACCCTTTTAAATACTAATTGCAATGTCTCCAGGAGACACAGGTCTAACTAACACTGTCACGTACACACTCACCAGCACGTGTGAAACTGGGGTTTTTTTATATCCCAATATATATCCTTTTTCTTAATATATGGGGCCACTGTAAATGGGGTAGATTTATATCCACTTGCCCCCCTCAGACCTATGATTCAGTAGCGCAATAAAGCATACATCGCACACAAGACATCTCCAGCCCCCCCAAAATATCGCTGCCACCAACCGTTCCTTCAATATCAAAAAGGAATCAGCGGAAGATCTGATTCTTAACGTAGTCTATAAAACACATTAAAAAAAAGCTGCTTACAGGGCCACCTCAATGCCTAAAGCAGCTACAAAAATAAAATACACTCGCCTTCAATAGGAATGAATCCGTGCAGTGGACAAGAACTAAGCTTATTACTTATAACTGTAATTAGGAGGATAGGTACAATGCTTACATCACAACAAACACTAACAATGACTATGACATACGCATCAAAGACAGTTATGATAAGTATAGAATAAATATCTGTAGAAGATTTCTCACTTACATGGGTGTCAGCCTCAGATCCAAGGGGCATGGATGAAATGAACATGGAATACAAGAGCAAGTCAGAATTGAAAACCCTAGGCTATGAACACACAGATTTGTGTCTGGCCAGTAGTTTTATGCTTCAAAACTCTGTACTGTTTTCACCCTCCTCTCTCATATTCCTGCCTCACTCTTTTAGTGGTATGAAAATATAATTGAGTTGGAGTGGACACACTTGATTGTCTTATGAGAGGTGGGTTGTTACTATCCGCACAAGATGGCATCACGGACTGCCGCTTCTGCTGTGGAACCAATGAATGACCTTTCTATTGTTATGCCCAATGGTTTTATGATTGGGGGGTCTTGGTCATGAAGTATTCCTGGACAGCTTTTGCATATACAACTTTGGCAATAAAGGCGTAATAAAAGACCCATTGTTATTCTAACAGGTGAGGGTTAAGTAACAAGTCAAAAGGCTGGGGTGAGTATCTGCACCCATGATGACAAATTCCATTCACACAGAGGGGGGTGGTGGCTCACACTTGGAGAACATGTGGTGTAAGGATACTCCAGCATAATTCATTTATTTTGCTGTGATACTGCATTAAACCGTCCTCACATGACAATACAACTTTGATCTGCACTATGGATTCTTAGAGCATACACGGACCAGACTTATTTATAAAGTTTTAAGCTTTAAGGCTATATGTACACAGCAATGTTAAAATGTGCTAAAAAACTGCAGTTGGTGTGAGGGTGTGACATCAGACCAGGTTATTGATTATAGGTGGTATCTGACGGCTATACAGAGCGAAAGAAACTGACTCGGTTTGAAAATCCGGGGAAATCGGGCAGATTTCAAAACCGACCAAAACAAACTGTGCTGTGTAAATGACAGCCCGGATTTTCTATTGCGGTCTTTGGGGCACAAGTTATGGTCGGATTTTCGGCTAATTCATTATTTTTTAATCCAAATACCAGTGCTGTGTAGACATAACCTAATAGAATCAAGATACAGATCTTATATAAAATACAGAAAGAAAGGCATAATAATGTGACAGAGATACAAGCAATTACAGTCATACAATAAAAGGAGAAAATCTCAGAAAATACCCGACACTTACAATAGATATTCCTCTCAGTTCCTGGGAGCAAAGAAAAATGGATCTCCACTCCGCTGATGGCTGATCTTACACACTGTGAGCCCAGTTTCCAGTTGGAAACATATTTTATAACCTGCCCAGCTGGTCCAGGTTTCAGATTAGATTATAAAAGGGGAAGCACAATTCATAGCTAATTATGTGTGTTCCTTAATTGATCCATTATAGTATGGAAAGGGTTGTCAAGATTGTATAGGCAAATCAGGACTGGGTCATGCTTTGAAGTAAATAGACACTCCAGGCCCTATATTAGTGTCACCAAGTGTCCCACTTGGTGATAACCTGTTAATCCCCATAAAGTTTGTTTTAATGTTTTATGAACAGACCAGGCTTAATGAACTTGAGTAATCCAATTTAACGACCAGCTTAATGACACCTGTGTAAACAGCTACATAAACAGCCTATAAACCTGTGCAATACACATAATTGAATGAGAGGGGGGGTGGGGCCGGGGGTATACAAAAACAACAGTTGCTCTGAAATTATTAGTATTCCTCGTTCTCACACATCTACACTATATACGTAATAAATGTTTCTATGACAGTTATAAACAGACTTTATTACAGAATCATTACTGCGCATAAATAGAATAAGACACAAGAAGCAGTAAATATATATAGATATTTGTGTTTCAACCTGATTTGTATAATTTTGGCAGGTAAATATGAAACATGGCCACCTGAGAGCTAACAGCAAGGCAGCATTATAGTAAATCATGTTCTAGATATAATGAAACTATAGAATAAACGTGGCAGTAAGATTGTGTTTTATATAAGTAAAGACCAATCGAGTAGCTACTTTATATTGCAACCTGAATTGTTTCAATGTAGCAGGGAGATATGAAACATGTCTGCCTGAGGGCTAACAGCAAGCCAACATTATAGTATATCATGCTAAAGATATAATAAATCTATATAATAAAGTGCAGCAAGATCTATAGATCATAACAAGTAAAACAAATGATTAGATAATTGTTTGTAGCCTGAATTGTTGTCATTGTTTGTCCCTTTTGCCCACCACCCCCCCCCCCCCCCCCCCCCCTTCTCTTGCAGGGAGATTTGTCAATGTGTCAGCTTTGTAAAGCGACAGAAATTCTGCTCCAAATATAACTAGATTATAGAAAAAAAGTACTGCAAGATCTGTAGAACATAAAAAAATATTAGATATTTGTCTAGCAAACTAAATTGTGTAAATTTAGCAGGGAGGTATGAAAAGTGTCCACATGAGAGCGAACAAGTCAAAGGAAGCATCATTGTAAAATTTTGCTCTAGATTATAATAAAAACTATTAGTATAAAGTTGCATCAAGATCTATAGATCATAATTAGTAAAGCAGATTATTAGATATTTGTTCATAGCCTGAATTGTTCCATTGTAGCAGGGAGATATGAAATGTGGCTGCTGAGAGCTAACAGCAAGGCAGCAACATTGTAAATTATGTTTAGATTTAAATAAGAACAATATAGAATAAAGTGCATCAAGATCTATAGATCATAATTAGCAAAGCAGATTATTAGATATTTGTTCATAGCCTGAATTGTTCCATTGTATCAAGGAGATATGAAATGTGACCTCCTGAGAGCTAACAGCAAGGCAGCATCATTGTAAATTATGCTCTAGAAATGATAAAACTATAGTAATTAAAGTGCGTATGTCTATTAAAATCATAACAAGTAAAGAAAATGATTAGATAATTGTTTGCAGCCTGAATTGTTTCATTGTAGCAGGGAGATATGAAACATGGCTGTCTGAGGGCTAACAGCAAGTCAACATTATAGTAAATAATGCTCAAGATAAAATAAAACTATAGAATAAAGTGCAGCAAAATCTATAGATCATAACAAGTAAAACAAATGATTAGATAATTGTTTGTAGCCTGAATTGTTTCATTGTAGCAAGGAGATATAAAATGTGGCTGCTTGAAAGCTAACAGCTAGGCAGCATCACTGTAAATTCTGCTCCCGACATAACTAGATTATAGAAAAAAAAGTGCTTCAAGATCTGTAGAACATAAAAAAATTATTAGATATTTGTCTAGCAAACTAAATTGTGTCAATGTAACAAGGAGATATAAAAAGTGTTCACCTGAGAGCTAACAGCAAGGCAGCATGATTGTAAATATTGCTCTAGATATGATAAAACTATAGAATAAAATGGATTAAGATCTATAGATCTTAATAAGTAAAGCAAATGATTAGATAATCGCTTGTAGCCTTAATTGTTTCATTGTAGCAGGAAGAAATGAAATGTGACTGCCTGTGAGCTAACAGCAAGGCAGCATCATTGTAAATTATGCTCTTGATATAACTAGATTATAGAAAAAAGTGCTGCAAGATCTGTAGAACATAAAAAAATTATTAGATATTTGTCTAGCAAACTAAATTGTGTCAATGTAGCAGTGAGATATGAAAAGTGTTCAACTGAGAGCTAACAGCAAAGCAGCATCATTGTAAATTCTTCTCTAGATATGATAAAACTACAGAATAAAGTGCAACAAGATATGTTGATTGTAATAAGTAAAGTCAATAATTAGGTATGTGTGTTGCAACCCGAATTGTGTCCTTGTAGCAGAGATATGAAATGTGGCCGCCTGAGAGCTAACAGCAAGGCAGCATCATTGTAATATCTGCTCTAGATATAATAAAACTATATAATAAAGTGCAGCAAGAACTATAAATCATAACAAGTAAAGCAAATTATTAGATATTTGTTCATAGCCTGAATTGTTTCATTGTAGCCGGGAGATATGAAATGTGGCCGCCTGTGAGCTAACCACAAGGCAGCATCATTGTAAATTATGCTCTAGATATAACTAGATCATAGAAAAAGGTGCTGCAATATCTGTAGAACATAAAAAATTATTAGATATTTGTCTAGCAAACTAAATTGTGTAAATGTAGCAGTGAGATATGAAAAGTGTAGACCTGAGAACTAACAGCAAGGCAGCATCATTGTAAATTATGCTCTAGATATGATAAAACTATAGAACAAAGTGCAACAAGATCTGTTGATTGTAATAAGTAAAATCAATAATTAGATATTTGTGTTGCAACCCAGATTGTGTCATTGTAGCAGAGTTATGAAATGTGGCCGCCTGAGAGCTAACAGCAAGGCAGCATCATTGTAAATTCTGCTCTAGATATAATAAAACTATATAATAAAGTGCATAAAAATCTATAGATCATAACAAGTAAAGCAAATTATTAGATATTTGTTCATAGCCTGAATTGTTTCACCATAGCAGGGAGATATGAAATGTGACTGCCTGTGAGCTAACAGCAAGGCAGCATCATTGTAAATTATGCTCTAGATATAACTAGATCACAGAAAAAGGTGCTGCAAGATCTGTAGAACATAAAAAATTTTAATTTTTTTGCCCTAAAAACTAAATTGTTTCAATGTAGCATGAAATGAAAAGTGAAAGACCTGAGAACTAACAGCAAGGCAGCATCATTGTAAATCATGCTCTAGATATGATAAAACTATAGAATAAAGTGCAGCAAGATCTGTTGATGATAATAAATTAAGCCAATAATTTCATATTTGTGTTGCAACTTGAATTGTGTCATTGTAACAGAGAGATATGAAATGTGGCCGTCTGAGAGCTAACAGCAAGGCAGCATCATTATCATTTTACTGTTCTAGATATAACTAGATTATAGAACAAAAGTGCTGCAAGATCTGTAGATTAGAATAAATTGTTAGATATTTGTGTTTTCACCTGAATTGTGTCGTTGTGTGATTATTCAGTGCAGTTCCCTTCACAGCCGAACAGAGCGATATCATATTCACCATCAGGAGCAGGATGTCCCCCTTGGCCACAGTAGTTTATCCCAATATGGATTGAACAATTAGGGACACTGTAAAATTCTTGGATTCTTACAGAACTGCAAAGTACTTGTGAATGCAGCTTTGGGTGTGACTAGAGTATAGGTCTGGGTGTATCTAGATATCGGTCCACTGTGTCACGTCCTCCACCGTCATCAATGAGGACTTGACAGAAGCATCTGCTTTTATGGTCGCTCAGTTTGATTTGCAGCCGCGGACACTTTATGAACAGCAGCAGATGAAACGTAGATCTTGGACTGACTTTTATAATTAGACTGAATTTTAAAATTCGCGGCGGGGCCCGGGCCCTCGCAAAACCCGGCTCTTTCTTTTTTTTTGCCTTGTAATTGTCTCCAGCCCGCAGAGTCGGTTATTGGCCTTTTACACGAGACAGATTGTTAATGTCCCTCTTTTCTTCTAGACAACCTTCAAAAAAGTTTTTTTAGTCGTTAAATCTCAATAGCCAAGAAAATAAAGACAAAAAGTGTCTCGTCCGTCCTGTGACCGTGCGGAGAGAGGGGTGCCAGCTTACATTAAGGGCACTCGGAGACCCCTCTTGACATTTCCCTAATGACTTAACCACTTCACTCTGCATGTTCATAATTTTATTTATTCCATCCTAAAGGCCCCATCATGGAAGGTCCCATTCTGGAGGACCCATCTTAGAGGTCTCATCCTAGAGGTCACACATAAAGAGATTCTGTCCAGTAGGTTCTATCCTAGAGGTCCCATCCTAGAGGTCCCTTCCATGGTCACCCTTAGAGGGGCCCATTTTTGGAGACCCCTCTGGGGGGATTCCACCTGGAGGGCGCACCAATCCCAAACTGGAGATTCCATTCAAGAGTTTTTATATTAAAACTCTCATCCTAGAGGTCCCAATATATGTCCCGTACTGGAGGTCCCATTCTAAGTCCAATACTGGAAGTCCCATCCTAGAGGTTCCATATTAGAAGTTTCATCTTGGAGATCCCATCCTATAGATCTCATCCTGGAGGTCCGATCCTAGAGGTTCCATCCTATCGATCCCATCTTAAAAGTCTCATCCTAGAGATCCCATCCTAAAGGTCCCATCCTGAAGGAACCATCCTAGGGGTTCGATATTAGTTGTCCCATCCTAGAGATCCCATCCTGAAGGTCCCATCCTAAAGGGAACACCCAAGGGTTTCGAAAATTTAAATTTTCTCATCCCAAGATCCCTCCTAAGTCCCATCCGGGGGTCCTGCCCCCAGAGGTTCCCTCCTACGTCCCATCTTAAAGGTCCGATCCTAGAGATTCCATCCTAAAGGTCCCATCCTGAAGGAACCATCCTAGGGGTTCGATATTAGTTGTCCCATCCTGGAGGTCCCATCCTAAGTCCCATACTGGAGGTCCCATCCTAGAGGGCCTTCCTATAGATCCTATCTTTTGAGGGTCCCATCCCCAAAAGATCCCTCCTAAAGGCCCACTGGAAGGTCCCATCCTAGGCTCCCCTCCTTGAGGTCCCATCTTAGAGGGCGCCTGGTAACTGAGGTCCTGGGTTTGTTTCCAAGCTTAAAAACCCTTAAAACAGTCCATGAAGAGAGGACACAAATGCGTGGGAACTCTCTGTTCTACTCAGTGGGTGATACAGACAGGATTGACGGGCGTCCCTGTTTGTGCCGTAGCTGTAGGACCAGCGGCCGCCTGTCGTATGTTGATACCTAATTAATGTCATTAGTGAGTCACTGGTTTAGCAGACGTGCGGCTTTGCGCCCCGTTGATCTTCACTTGGTGTCGCTGCTTTATCTTACATTATCGTTAATTAACATTTCTCATATTTTTCATGCTGCTGCAGGCGAAACTTATGAAGTACGTGTTCCCTGGTAATAAAATGTAAATGAGCATTGTCAGCCGGGGCCGGGCGCTGCCGCAGCTGCTCGGAATCCGAGCTCCTGCAGAAAGTTCTGAAGTGTTGGATAAACATGGCTTCCAGGAACTGCGGATGATTGGCTGGCAGGGGACTTATGGATTTGTAGAGGGTCTCTGCACAGCACCCGCTGATAAGTTCCGACTTGTGTCCCTGATGCCAAATCTTGTATATGGTAGACTAAGGGTCGGGGTCTCTGAGTTTTCTGGCAAGGTGTCAGCTGAGTTTGATGGACACTCCACCAGTGGAGTTGATTCTTGGGGCCAAACCAGTGAGGAGGTGATTTTCTGTACGGTGCCACCAGTGGGAGGTGAATTCTTGGGAGCTCACATAGTGGAGATGGATTACTTGGGGCCACCAGTTGGAGAGATGATTCTTTGCCGTGGGCTGCACCTATGGAGGTGATTCTTGGGGACCACCAGTGGAGTAGATTTTTGGGGCCACTAGTGGAGTTGATTATTGGGACCCACCAGTGAAGTTGATTATTGGGACCCACCAGTGAAGTTGATTCTTGGGGCTCACTAGTGGAGTTGATTCTTGGGGCCCACCAGTGGAGGTGATTCGTGGGGCCCACCAGTGGAGATGATACTTCGGGCTCATCAGTGGAGGTGATTCTTGGGGCCCACCAGTAGAGCTGATTCTTGGGGCACACCAGTGGAGCTGACTCTTGGGGCCCACCAGTGGAGCTGACTCTTGGGGCCCACCAGTGGAGCTGATTCTTGGGGCTCACGAGTGGAGCTGATTCTTGGGGCCCACCAGTGGAGATGATTCTTGGGGCTCACCAATGGAGGTGATTCTTGGGGACCACCAGTGGAGATGATTCTTGAGCCCACCAGTGGCGGTGATTCTTGGGACCCACCAGTGGAGATGATTCTTGGGGCTCACCAATGGAGGTGATTCTTGGGGACCACCAGTGGAGACGATCCTTGCGCCTACCCGTGGAGCTGATTCTTGGGGCCCACCAGTGGAGGTGATTATTGGGGCCCACCAGTACAGGTGATTCTTGGGGCCCACCAGTACAGGTGATTCTTGAGACCACCAGTGGAGATGATTCTTGGGGCCCACCAGTGGAGGTTATTCTTGGGGCCCACCAGTGGAGGTGGTTCTTGGGGCCCACCAGTACAGGTGATTCTTGAGGCCACCAGTGGAGTACATTATTGGGACCCACCAGTGAAGTTGATTATTGGGACCCACCAGTGAAGTTGATTATTGGGGCTCACCAAAGGAGTTGATTTTTGGGGCCCACCAGTGGAGGTGATTCTTGGAGCCCACCAGTGGAGATGATTCTTGGGGCCACCAGTGCAGGTGATTCTTGGGGCCCACCAGTGGAGTAGATTTTTTGGGCCCACCAGTGGAGTAGATTTTTGGGGCCCACCAGTGGAGTAGATTTTGGGAGCCAGCAGTGGAGATGATTCTTGGGGCTCACCAATGGAGGTGATTCTTGGGGCTCACCAATGGAGGTGATTCTTGGGGATCACCAGTGGAGATGATTCTTGAGCCTACCGGTGGACATGATTCTTGGGGCCCACCAGTGGAGGTGATTCTTGGGGCCCACCAGTACAGGTGATTCTTGGGGCCCACCAGTACAGGTGATTCTTGAGGCCACTAGTAGAGATGACTCTTGGGGCCCAACAGTGGAGGTGATTCTTGGGGCCCACCAGTACAGGTGATTCTTGAGGCCACCAGTGGAGTAGATTATTGGGACCCACCAGTGAAGTTGATTATTGGGACCCACCAGTGAAGTTGATTATTGGGACCCACCAGTGAAGTTGATTCTTGGGGCTCACCAAAGGTGTTAATTCTTGGGGGCACCAGTGGAGGTGATTCTTGGGCCCATCAGTGGAGGTGATTCTTGGGCCCACTAGTGGAGGGAATTCTTGGAGCCCACCAGTGGAGATGATTCTTGGGGCCCACCAGTGGAGATGATTCTTGGGCCCACCAGTGGAGTAGTTTTTTGGGGCCCACCAGTTGAGTAGATTTTTGGGACCCACCAGGGGACCTGGTTATTAGGGCCCAGCAGTGAAGTTGATTCTTGGGGCTACTAGTGGAGCTGATTCTTTAGGCCACTAGTGGAGATGATTTTAGGGGCCCACTTGCGCACCACTGTCCATTCTGTTCTGTGGAAGTTCCAAGTACAAAATAAAACAAGAAAGCTGATCAGCTTCTCCAGAAAATCTCTGATGATATAATTAAGTTATATTACAGTTATATTATCGGAGCTTCTTTGGAGAAGCCAATGAGTGTTGCTCTCAAGGAAAGAGGAAGAAACAGCTAGAGCAGCAGTGGGGTCTGGAGAGACGAGTAACCACAAGACTCCAGGGTAATGTTAACCCTTCCACTGCCCTCCAGCAAGGATCCTTACATTAACCCTTCAGTGCCCACCAGAAAGCCTTACATTAACCACTACACTACCATAGACCACCAGGGATCATTACATCAAAGGGGTTTTCCCACCATAGAGTTAGGATATATCATTAAAATCTTTAGGACACACCTATCCCAGAAAAGGGCCCCTAAAGGTTACTGCTCAGAATGGAGTGCCAGTCGTGCTAGTGCATGACTCTTCATTCTTTTCTGAGGGAATTATGAGTACTGCCAAACACAGCACAGAGGTGGGAACCGCACCTGTCAGATTTTGATGGCACATCCTAGCAGTATGCCAGCAAACTCTGTGGTAGGAACACTCCTTGAACTCTTTTCACTGCTCTAAGACACCAGGTTTATAGAATTTACCCTGCCACTGCCCTTCACGAGAGATCCATACATTAACCCATCACTGCCCTAGGCTACCAAGTGTGCAGCACTAACCCTTCCTCTGCTCTCCACCAGAAGTTCATGCATTAACCCCTTTACTGCCCTAGAACACCAGATGTGCAGCATTAACCCTTCCTCTCCACCAGAGCTTCATGCATTAACCCCCTCACTGTCCTAGGACACCAGGTGTGCAGCACTAACCCTTCCTCTGCTCTCCACCAGAGGTTCATGCATTAACCCCTTTACTGCCCTAGAACACCAGATGTGCAGCATTAACCCTTCCTCTCCTCTCCACCAGTGGTTCATGCATTAACCCCCTCGCTGTCCTAGGACACCAGGTGTGCAGCACCAACCCTTCCACTGTTCTCCACCTATCTATACATTATACAACTACCTATACATTATACCTCAATGTATACATATCTATATATCTTTACCTACATATCTTCATATATGCCTATATACAGTACCTACATATCTATAACTATCTATACAGCTATATCATCTATACATTAACCCCCTCACTGCCTTAGGACACCAGGTTTGCAGCATTAACCCCTCCACTGCTCTCCACCGATCTATACATTATACATCTATCTATATATACCTATATATCTATACCTACATATATACCTACATACCTACATATCTATAACTATCTATACATCTATATCATCTATACATCAACCCCCTCACGGCGCTAGCCCACCAGGTGGGCTGCATTAAGCCCTCCACTGCTCTCCACCTATCTATACATTATACATCTATCTATACATACCTATACATATATACCTACATATCTACATATATACCTACATACCTACATATCTATAACTATCTATACATCTATATCATCTATACATTAACCCCTTCACTGCCCTAGCCCACCAGGTTGGCAGCATTAACCCCTCCACTGCTCTCCACCTATCTATACATTATACATTTATCTATACATACCTATACATATATACCTACATATCTACATATATACCTACATACCTACATATCTATAACTATCTATACATCTATATCATCTATACATTAACCCCCTCACTGCCTTAGCCCACCAGGTTTGCAGCATTAATCCCTCCACTGCCCTCCACCTATCTATACATACCTTCATATCTATACCTACATATCTACATATATACCTACATATCTATAACTATCTATACATCTATATCATCTATACATTAACCCCCTCACTGCCCTAGCCCACCAGGATTGCAGCATTAACCCCTCCACTGCTCTGTACCAGAGATCCATAATTAACTCCGTCACTGCAAAGGACCATCAAGGATCCTTACATTTATTTTGAACTAAATTTTGGCAACTTCACCGCAGTATATACTCTATTTACCAGTATTTACCAGACCCAAAGGCTTGGTCTGCTATATGTTGGGTATAAAGGGTGACATACATCTATAGAACAAGGTAACGCCCCAAAAATGGTGCAGCCCCATTCATACATGTTGCCCATAAAGCAGATACTACCATAAAAAAGACTAGAGGTGGTCCAAAAGAGACTATATCTGGCCAGTATCAGCTCTTGTTTTACAAAATTCTGCCATAATGAGCGATGCCAATGTGAACCTGGGTAGTATTTTATGGTAGTAAAGGTGGTAACCCTTGTAATAGCTGTAGCTGCAGGAGGACTGTCAGAGGGGGGAGGGGGGGGGGTAAGGACCTCGTTTATGGAAACACAAGGTCACCCAGTTGATTTCCTATAAACAGCAGATCTTTCCAAGGTAACTTTGCTTTCCCCCCTTTCTTCCATAAGATCCTATCCCATCTTTTAGACAAATCCATGGTGCGATCCCGGACGTCTGTCGCCCCCTGTCAGTGGACGTCACTCTGAGGAGGCGGCAGCTCCGTAATTGGTGCCTCCATCATAAACGCAGTGCGCGGCGCTGACACGATGGATGCCTGATTATACATCTTATAATGTCACAGGAACCATTGTCATCCATTGTGTCCCTGAGAGATGGTGATGTCTTTATTAGACCCTGACAATGACAATAAAGAGCCAGGGAAGGAAAATAATGAATATTCTATAGAGAAATATTCATCTATGGACAGACGGCATGAAACGCGCTCAATCAATGGAAAAGCATCACTGAGAACACGGCAATCACAACTTCTGATGTTTGTAGATGGATGTAATCAACATCTAACATAATGTGGAAACAGGAGGTGACAGGATACAAAACACTGGGACCAGGTGGCTCCATAACAGGGTAGCGGTCAATATGCACTTAATGCGGACGAGTCTGTACCTGAGCGAGGGTGGAAGTCCTGTGCTCTGCAATGCAACGCTCTGCAACGGCTCAATAAACGTTTGGTTTCAATGCTTTACCATGTCTAAAATGTCGGCTTGCTGTCAGAATGTCATATACCGTATTCCTGTTTACATATAGAGACTAAACACCCTTCCTGACCTAACACACCTCATAGCTGAGAGATTACTAAACTCATATACAGTCTGGACAATCCGCCCAATGCATGTTTCCTGCACAATCAAACTGTCATGAAAATCAGGGAACATTTGCAAAAAAATAGATAACATATTTCCCTTTATGTACAAGAATATAACTACTATAATAATGCCCCTATGTACAAGAATATAACTAATTTAATACTGTCCCCATGTAC
Organism: Phyllomedusa bahiana; assembly: GCA_025379985.1. Taxonomy (NCBI): domain Eukaryota; kingdom Metazoa; phylum Chordata; class Amphibia; order Anura; family Hylidae; genus Phyllomedusa; species Phyllomedusa bahiana. The sequence goes on from JAODAL010018586.1 coordinate 21,047, forward strand.
AAGAATATAACTATAATACTGCTCCTATGTACAAGAATATAACTACTATAATACTGCTCCTATGTACAAGAAAATAACTACTATAATACTGCTCCCTATGTACAAGAATATAACTACTATAATACTGCTCCTATGTACAAGAATATAACTACTATAATACTGTCCCCTATGTACAAGAATATAACTACTATAATACTGTCCCCTATGTACAAGAATATAACTACTATAATACTGCTCCCTATGTACAAGAATATAACTACTATAATACTGCCCCCTATGTACAAGAATATAACTACTATATTTCTGTCCCCTATGTACAAGAATATAACTACTATAATACTGCTCCCTATGTACAAGAATATACCTACTATAATACTGCCCCAATATAAAAGAAAATAAACCCACTAAATACTGGGGCCCCCAAAGTACAAAAAAATAAAATACTAAATACTGGGCCCCCTGTGGGACAAGAAAAATAACTACTATAATACTGCCCCCCCCATGTAAAAGAATATAACTTTCTATAAAAACCTACCCTTTAAGTACAAAATATAACTACTATTTAAAATTGCCTTTTATGGGACAAAAATATAACTTAAATAAAATACTGCCCCCCATGTACAAAAAAATAAAACTACCCATTTAAAATTGCCTCTATGTAAAAAGAATATAACTACAGAAAAACTGCCCCCCCCCTGTTTCCCAAAAATAAAAACAAATAAAATAAATTCCTCTATGGGAAAAAGAAAAATAACAAATAAATACTGCTCCTATTTACAAGAATATCACTACATAATACCCGCTCCTATGTACAAAAATATAACTACAATAAACTGCCGGCCCGCCCCCTATGTTACAAGAATATAACTACTATAATACCTGCTCCTATGATACAAGAAAATAACTACATATAATACTGGTGACGCCCCTATGAACAAGAATATAACTACTATAATACTGCCCCGTATGTACGAGAATATAACTACCATAATACTGCCCCCTATGTACAAGAATATAACTGCTATAATACTGCTCCTATGAACAAAGAATAAAAACTACTATTAATCTGCTCCTATGTACAAGAAAAAAACAGCTATAATACAGCCTTCTATTACACAGAATATAACTACAATAATACTGCCCCACTATGTACAATAAATATAACTAGCTATCTATAATACTGCTCCAATGAACACAGCATATAACTACATATAATACTGCTCCCAATGTACAAGAAATAACTACTATAGTACTCCCCTTTGTACAAAATATAACTATAATAAAAAAATTTAAAAAGCTGCTCTATGGTAACACAGAATCTAACTCTATAATACTGTCCCTATGTACAAGAATATATCTACTATAATACTGACCTCATGTACAAAGAATATAACTACTATAATAGTGCCCCTATGTACAAAGAATATAAACTACTAAATACTGCACCTATGTACAAGAATATAAACTACTCTACTACTGCCCCCTAAGTAAACAAGAAATATAACAATATAATATGGGCCCCTATGTACAAGAATAATAACTACTATAGTACTGCCCCTATTACAACATCATAAATACTACAATAATACTGCCCCTATGTACAAGAATATAACTACTATAATGGTATCTGTGCTGTTTTCCAGGAGTGTGGAGGTGGATCCTCCGTCGGATCGTTTCCCTGGTACTTTTTCTCCCCTCCTCCTTCTGCTCAGTCTGTTCCTGGGGACCTGCGCCATGTTGGTGAAGGAGACGGGTGTCACGGTGTTTGGGGTCTGTGTGGTGTACGATCTCCAGATCTTGTGTCTGCGGAGGTTTCTAAGGTTTGTCAGAGACGCTGTTCAGGGGCGGGGTCCTTGCAGAGGAACATACATGTATGACCTGCAGAAGAACAGCCAGACCAGGTAAAGGTGAATGGCCTGACCAGACTTGTGGTAAATCGCACTACACTGCCCTGTATGTATGACCTGCAAAGAACAACCAGGTAAAGCGAGAGCCTGAGCGGACTTGTGGTATTGGCTCTACACTGCCCTGTATATATGACCTGCAGAAGAACAGAACCAGGGTAAAGGTTGTGCCTGAGCCAGAACTTGTGGTATTGGCCACTATCACTGCCCGTGTAATGTAAGACCTGCAGAAGAACAACCAGACCATGGTAAAAGGTGGTGCCCTGAGTCCAGACTTGTGTAATTGGCTCTACACAGCCCGTGTATGTATGACCCTGCAGAAGAACAGACCAGGGTAAACGGGTGGTCCTGAGCCCCAGACTTGTGGTATTGGCTCACACTGCCCTGTATGAATGACCCTGCAGAAGAACAGACCAGGGTAAAGGTGGTGCCTGAGCCAGACTTAGGAGTATTGGCTCTATACTTGCCCTGTAAGTATGACCTGCATAAGAACAGACCCAGGGTAAAGGTGGTGCCTGAGCCAGACTTGTGTATTGGCCTACACTGCCCTGTATGTATGACCTGCAGGAAGAACACACCAGGGTAGAGGGTGGTGCCTAGAGCAGCCTTGTGGGTATTTGGCTCTACACTGCCCTTTATGTATGTCCCTGCGAAGAACAGACCAGAACCATGGTAAAGGTGGTGGCCTGACCCAGACTTGTGGTATTAGCTCTACACCTGCCCTGTATGTATACCTGCAGAAGAACAGACCGGGTAAAGGTGGTGCCTGAGCCAGACTGTGGTATTGCTCTACACTGGCCTTGAAAGTATGACCTTCAGAACAGCCAGAACCAGGGTAACAGGTGGTGCCGAGCCAGGACTTGAGGTATTGGCTCTACACTGCCCTGTATGTATGACTGCATAAGAACCGACCAGGGTAAAAGGGTGGTGCCTGAGCCAGACTTAGTAATGCTATAAACTAAAACTGCCCCTGTATATATGACCTGCAGAAGAACAGCTTCATACATTCTGGTGCATCCTACACTGCCTTAAAATGATTTAGAACTGGTCTCTGTGCGCCAACGTTCAGTCAGTTGAAACCAGCAGTTTCCCTCCCCTCTATATAAAGCCCCATCTGCAGGTTTTTCTCACTCTCTTACATAAATATCAGTAATAAACCATTCCCCGTTTTTAGGTCAATTAAGGAACCAAGAAATATTTCTAAATTGCCAAATGCAAAATAATGAGAGGGAGAATTTTAAGTTCAGCAGTTTCCACCTCCATGCCTTAGTATTTGGTACATTAACCTTAAACTGTAGAACTTGGTCCACACGTTTTGATCCTTCCAGAAGCTTCTCACTGTATTTGGTAAAATTTTGGCCCCTTCCTCCTGAAGAACTTTGTAACTGAGCCATGTTTGAGAGTCTCCTTGCTTCAAACCGTCCTCTTCACTTTGCCCATAACATTTTCAATAGGATTGGAGATCAGGGCTTTCTGATGGCCACCTCCTAAAACATTGACATGTTCTCTTAAGCCTCTTGTAACAGTTTGGCAGAAGCTTCGGTCAATGTCCATTTTGAAGCACCCATTTCACCCAAGCTTTAAACTTCTGTAATGTTGGTGGATTCGCTGGACCACCGCAAGCCGATGAATTTAATAAGCCACACCAAGAGCGGAGTCTAAGTAGCCCCCGGAATCAACCAGACCCCTGCAAAGCGGGATGGACTTGATGCAGCGTGAGGCTTAACCACCAGGTCATACCCTGACGTGACTTGCTTGCGATAGCGCCGGGTAAAGCGTGGTACAAGAATCAGTAATCCGGCAGACGTAGTCGGGACAGGCGAGGTCAGGAGACGGCGGCAGAGGTTCATGGGTCAGAGACGGGCAGACGGTCCAGGCAGACGCAAACAGGCAAGGTCAGGAAAACATAGCGGAAAAAGGACTGGTACACGGGAAATCAATACGGACTCCAACACTCTCAAGACTCACTAAACGCACACCAACAAGTCTGGCAGAGAGTGCAGGGCCGTGTACGAATATATAAGGACCATATTAGCAATTACCGCGCACGAGGCCCACTTTATATATCCCAGAACGGGCAGAAGCAGGAAGCACAGGTAGCGTGACTGGTAAGTAACCTGGTGCAGGAGCATGGGCAGCAGGGGGTGGCCCCCGGGGGGCGACAGCACCCGCACCAGCCCCCATGACAGTACCCCCCACTTTGGGTCTCCCCCTCTTTTTACGGAATTTGGAGAGGAAGGTTCAGACGAGAGATTGAGCCGTCAGGTACCCACGAACAGCTCCTCAGGCCCGAACCCTTCCAGTCAATAAGAAAGAACCGCTTCCCCGTTCCCCCGCACGTCTTCTGCGCCAGCACCCTCCTTGACCTCAAAGATGTTCAGAGTTGGCCAACAGGAAAAGGCGTGTACAGCCCCCCGGGAGAAGCGATTCAGTACCACCGCTTGAGGATCGAGACATGGAAGGCAACTTCGGGGGGACATAGCAAGTAGGAAGCAAGGGCGGAGCTTTGTAGGACACCGTGTTCCCCCCACCCCCCCACCGCCCCCCCCCCCCCCCCCCCCCCCCCAGCTTGCCGAAGAACAACAAAAGGGGCCCAAATACTTAGGGCCTAACTTATAATAACAGGGGCACCTTGAACTGAAATATATTTATCGGACAACCACACTCTATCACCCGGCTTAAATATGGGCGGAGGTCTACGGTACCCTGTCGGCCTGGACTTTGGTGGAGTGGAGGCCCGTAGAAGGGCCAGACGTGTGACTTGCCAGAGTGTCATTGATGTCACGTACTTTGGCAGCCATGGCAGGGACCTTGACACGAGGTAGCCAGAGGGAGAGGCGACGGGATGTAGCTCAAACTCAACAAAAAAGGGAGAGGCACCAGCGTAATTCCAAGTCATGAAATTAACTAGAATTCCCGCCCGTGGAGGGAGGTCAGACCAGTTAACCCTGACGCGGATACAAAATGTCTAGGTAGGTACCTAAAACGTGTTTGACCCTCTCACCTGCCCGTTAGATAGAGTGTGGTAAGCGAATTGAGAAAGTCAAGCTGAACCTGCAACTGACCACACAGGCCCGCCCAAATTTTCGATACAAACTGACCCCCCTCAATCCGAGAACGAAATGCAATGGGAGCCCGGTGTAAGCCGAAAAATTTGGTAAGAAGTTCCCTGGGCCAGCTGGGGGGCAGAAGGAAACCGGGCAGAGGAAACAAAGTGAGCCATTTTTGAAAATCTATCATCCCACCCAGATGATGACCGTTTTAATCCTGAGGAGGCCGGGAGGTCAGTACCAAAGTCCCATGGCACATGGGACCAAGGTCTTTCGGGCACCGTTTAGGAGGCTGACAGCAGACCTGCGGGTCTGAGACTGAAAGGGACATCATTATGGCACAAGAGGTACCAGGCCAGGTCAAATCCCTAACATCTTGAGCGAGGGTGGGCCACCAATAATAACGAGCGAGTTAGTTGCAGGATTTTCTGGATGTCCAGGAAGACCAGCTTTTTGTGAGGAATGTCTCCAATTCAGGATTCGAGGTCCGCATGGCAGGAGGACGTACGTAGTCCTTCCCAGGAGGTAGATTTGAAGGTTCCACGGGGGTCGCTGTGAGGATCGTTCTGGAGGAATTATGTGCTGCAAAGCGGCTCCAAAGCCCCCCTGTGACCGGGAGGATCTGAGAGGGGCGACTGCACTGACGTCTTCCCAGCTGTCCGAAAGGAGGAGAAAATCAAAGCGGGCGAAGATAGCGACCACCTGGCGTGCCGAGATTCAGTCTTGAGCAGACAGAAGATAAAGAGAATTTTTAATGATCCGGTTGAATATAATCGATGGGGTGGCGAGCTCCCTCCAGCAAGTGGCGCCCATTCTTTAGGGCATAACTTAATGGCCATAATTCGCATCACCGATTTGTATAATTCTTTCGGCTGGGGTGAAGGTCTTTGAGAAGAGCCGCAATACGCGGCAATTCCCAGAGGAGGGACTTCTGAAGGAGAACAGGCGCCTGCCCCTACAGAGGAGGTCGACCACATCTGGACAAACGACGCAGGGGTCCAGACGAACAGAACTGGAGCAGAAGCGAAAGCTGAATTTATAAGACGATCAAAAGCTTCTTGGGCTTCCTGGCGGCCAGAATTAGGGTTGGCATTTTTCTTTCTGTAAGGGCCACCAGCAGGGCCACAAGCGTGGAGAAGTGCGGGACGAACTGTCTATAATAATTTGCGAACCCCAGAAAGCATTGGATAGAGCGAAGGCCCACTGGTCGAGGCCATTGTAAGACTGCAGACAATTTCGAGGGATCCATTCTAGAAGGCCCTGACCGAGAACATGTAGACCCCAGGAAGGACACAAAACGTTCAAACAAACATTTCTCCAGTTTGGCATATAACTGTGTGGTCCTCGGAGCCGTTTGAGCACCGTGGCGGACGTGGAGGGCGGTGAGTTTCCAGAACAGGGAGAAGATTAAGGAGGTCATCTAGGTATAACGATAACACAGACGTATATGAATCGCGAAGATCTCATTGACGAAATTCTGGAAACACCGCCGAGCATTGCAGAGCCAAATGGCATACAATATTCAAAATGGCATCACCTGGTATTAAAGGCCCGACTCTACTCGTCCGCCTTCGCGAATACGAATCAGGATGGTATGCTCTCTGTAAATCCAACTTGGAAAAAAAATTTTGTGCCACGCAGGCGATCGAACCAGCTCTGGGAGATCAGAGGCAGGGGGAATCGAGTTTTTTTATAGAAAATTTTTGTTATAGTCCCCGATAATCGAAAATACAGGGCCGGAGAGTACCATCTTCTTTTCAACAAAGAAGCAACCGGCCCACCGCAGGCGAAGAAACTGTGTATGAAGCCTATACGGAGGTTTTTCTCCTGGACATTTCCGAACATCGCCTTGTCTCCTCACGGTCACATAAGAGGGTAGACTCAGCCTCGGGTAGGAGTACTACCGGGTTGCAGGTCCAAAGGACAGATCAAACTCCAGCGGGGGCAGAGTTTTCGGCCTGTCTTTCGGACCAGACGTGGCTAGATCCTGGTACGGAGTGGCGGACCCGGCAGAAGGCTTCGTAGACTTTACAGAGCGGGCCGTAGAGCTGGACGGAGACAGGAAGGCAATCGGTAGTGGGCACGCGGAAAAACCCAAAGGATAATCTCGCCCGTGTACCAGTCTAAGTTCGGGAGCGTGGTCTTGCCAACCAAGGGAGGCGCCCAAAGAGACTTTTCAGAAGAGGAGCGAGAATCCTCAGAGTCTCCTTGTTAAGGGCGCCAATTCTGCAAGGTGGGGGCCGCAGTGCAGAACCAATCGCGTCCATTAGGCATTCGCCATCCTGACAGAGGAGGACATGGGTTTCTGCAGAGGGGTCGACCGGAGGACTAAATTGGACACCAAAGCTTGGCCTGACAAAAATAACCAGCGGACCCCGAATCATGGAAGGGCGGTGGCTCGAAAGGTGCAGTCCCGCGAGATACCACAGAGTACGGAATGGTCCAACCGGGGAGAGGGCCGTACTTGACACTAGGATGCCTCACCGTGATCCATAGCGCGCAGAGTTTCCCGGCGCAACCGGACAGTCAAAATAAAGTGGCCAGAACCGCCACAGTAGAAGGTCACAGCGCCTCGACGACGCTGTGAGCGTTCCACCTTTGTTAAGTGGCTCTCTCGACCTGCATGGGTTCGTCCTCAGGAAACATTGCCAGAGGAAGTGGAGGTCGTTGAATACGGAGCCAGCGAGCGTAAGCCGCGTGGTGGGGGCGACCGCCCCCTTGGAGGCGGGCTCGTTGTTGTACTCTCGGCAAACCCGAAATATCAATACGGAGTGTCTTAACGAATCAGTATCGTCCAGAGCAGATGGCAGGTCCCGACCAGCGAGCTCGTCTTTAATACGCATAGAAAGGCCTTGCCAGAAGGTTGCCACAAAGCCTCATAATTCCAGCCCAGCCAGAGGCTAGGGTGCGAAACTTACAGAGTACTGACCCACAGTAAGAGTCGCCCAGACGGAGACGGAGCAGAGCTGCCGGCAGCGGAGGGGTGGTAACGGCCAGGTTCCTCGAGACGGTTCGGAACCCCTGGAGGAAGCATTGAAGATTCGCCGTCAACGATCTCCTCGTTCCCATAGCGGAGTGCCCAACCAAGGCTTCCCCGATACAGATGTCTAATTATAAAGGCCGACCTTAGTCCCTCTGGTATGTAATAGATGGCCCCACAATCTCGATGTGGATGGAGCATTGACGATGAAGCCACGGGCAACGCTGGTGTCTCCAACATATAGCGTGAGGGAAGAGGCAGATGTAGAGATGGTGCATGAGGCAGGTAAAGGGCCAATGGCTGCAGGAGCAACTGGTGCTGGCGTGGCGGCAGCAGCCGCAGGCTAGGTAACGGGCGGCCCGCAAGGTTCTGCTTCATGGCTGCAAGCTGGTTACTAATACGCTGCTCTGCTGGGCGACGGGCCGTTCGTGACGTTCCCGTAGATCGGGCATAGTGAACCCTGGCGGAATCCCATGGCCAGATTGTACTGTCAGGGTTCGGGTGGATTTGCAGACTCATCCGCAAGCGATGTAGCTAAGCCACGCCAGGGGAGCATAGTCTAAGTAACGCCCGGTAATCACCAAGCCCTCCGCAAAGGCAGGATGGACTTGCTGGCGGCCGAGAGGTCTATACCAGGTCGCTACCCCCTGACTACTATGCTTGCGATGGCGGCCGGGAAAATCGTAGTACAGAATTGTAATCTGGAGACATAGTCGGGTAATCAGTACGGAACTCCAACACTCTCAAGACTCACTAAACGCACACCAACAATCTGGCAGAGAGTGCAGGGGGTGTGTACAATATATAGGACCAGAGGCCGGAAATTAGCAAATTACCGTTGCACTGGCCCTTTAATCCAGACCAACGTCTCGAGCGCGACATAAGCAGTCAGGGAGCAGGGAACAACAGGAGCGTGGACAGGTAAGTAACTTGGCGCCGCAGCCTGGGCAGCAGGGGGATGGTCGCGGGCAGCTGCGGCACCCGCGCCGGACCACCTGCGGGCAGGGGGGCAGCTACGGGGGGCGACGGCACCCGCACCAGCCCCCATGACAACTTCTGGCTGATGTCTTGGAGTATGTTGCTGCTGTATTGCACACATAATTTCCTTTATCATGATGCCATTCTATTTTAGTGAACGGTGCACCAGTCCCTCATGCTAGCAAAAACAACACCACAAATGATGCTGCACATCCCTGTGTTTCAGAGTTTGGCTGTTTTTTTTTTTAGACTTTAAGCTTTCCCTTTTTCCTCCAACATACGATGGTCATTATGCCAACAGTTCATTTTTAGTTTTGTAGGACCACAGGGGACATGTCTACAAAATGTGTCAATTTGTCCTGTTCATTTGCAAACATGAAATTATCTTTTCTATGTTTCTTTTGGGATAATGGCTTCTTCCTGGCAGAGCGGCCTTTCAGTCCATGTTGATACAGTACTCGCTTAACTGTGGATAATGACATTATTTTTACCAGCTGCGCCAGCATCTTCACAAGGTCTCTTGCTTTTGTTTCTTGGATTGATATGCAATGTCGGGACCAAAGCACGTTCATCTCTGAGAGACAGAACACATCTACTTTGTTATGATTGATGGACATTCCCATCTTGTTTGTAAGTGAACGAGGCACCTTCAGGGTATTCTGAAATTGCCCACAAGGATGATCAGACTTCTGCAAGCCACAATTCTTTTCCTGTATCTCGGATGATTTCTTTAGACTTTCCCATGATGTTAACACACAGAAGCAGGTGTGTTTCTGGTTGTGCATTAAAATACATACACAGGTGTCTCTAATTAACTCACCTAACTGACCTGACCTCATCATATGGGCGGTCCCAAATTGTGTAAAGGCGGAGTCATCCCAATGTATGGAAACTTAAAATTGCCTTAAAAATTGCCTCTTAAATTCTCACTCTAATTATTTGCATTTGGCAAATAGAAATAATTTTGAGTTCCTAATTGACCTAAAACGGAGGATGGTTTATTCCGTTTTAATGTCAGTAGAGGAGAGCAAAAAACCTGCAGATGGGGCTTTATATAGAGGGGAGGGAGAAACCTGCAGATGGGGCTTTATATATAGTGGGTGGAAACTTCTGGTTTCAGCTGTACATGTTGTCCCTCGTATGTACCTCACAAAAATGTCTCATCAGAGCTCACAAATCCCACTTTCCATAGTTAACTCTCCTTCTTTATGACCTTTAGGTCCTCTTCTTCCGAGCACTCCAAGAATATGTGGGCTGTGGCTGCTCCCTTCCTGAAAAGATCTCTGCTGATTTCCTGCCAGGTAAGTGCAAAGTGGAAAATTGGTTTCTGTTCAGTCACCCCTCCTGAGAATAGAGAGAACAATCATGGGGTCTCAAAGAATGGTCCATGATGTACAGGAATGTAACTACTATAATACTGCCCGCCCTAAATATTTTACAAGAATATAACGTAATATAACACTGCACATATGTACAAGAATTTAACTACTTATAATACTTGCCGCCCTTTATACAAGAAATTATAACTACTATTACACTGCCCCTATGTACAAGAATATAACTAACTATAATACTGCCCCTATGTAACACGAATATAACTACTATAATTACTGCCCCCTATGTAAAGAATATAACTACTATAATACTGCCCCCTATGTACAAGAATATAACTACTACGATACTGCCGCCCCCTATGTACAAGAATATAACCACTATAGTACTGCTCCCTATGTACAAGAATTACACTTATTTATACTGTATCCTATGTACAAGAATTTATAAACTATATAATACTGCCACCCTATGTACAAGAATATATCTACTATAATACTGCTCCTATGTACAAAGAATATAACTTCTATATTACTCCCCCTATGTACAAGAATATAACTACTATTATATCTCCTATGTACAAGAATATAACTACTGTAATACTGCCCCTATGTACAAGAATATAACTACTTTAATACTGCTCCTATGTACAAGATATAACTACTATAATACATGACCCTATGTAAAGAATATAACTACTAATAATAATGCCCCTATGTACAAAGAATATAAACTTCTATAATACTGTCCTATGTACAGAAATATATACTTCTATAATATGCTCATATGTACAAGAAATATAAACTACTATAATACTGCTCCTTTGTACAAGAATATAATACTATAATACTGCCACCTATGTACAAGAATATAAACTACTTTAATACTGCTCCTTTGTACAAGATTAACTTATTATAATAATGATCCCTTGTACAAGAATATAACTACTTATAAAACTGTTCCTATGTACAGAATCTAACTACTATAAATACTGCCCCTATGTACAAGGAATATAATACTATAAATACTGCCCCTATGTACAAGAATAAATTACTATTAATTACTGGCCCCTATGTTTACAAGTATATAACTACTATTATACTGCCCACTATGTACAAGAATATAACAACTATAATTATGCCCTATGTACAAGAAAATATAATTACATTTAATACTGCTCCTATCATTTTGTAACAGGATTATATTACTATATTACAGGCCCCCTATGTACAAGAATATAAAACTCACTATAATACTGCCCCCTATTTACATGAATATGACTACTATAATTACTGCTCCTATGTACAAGATTATAACTTATATAAATACTGTCCTATATGTCAAGAATTTAACTACTATAAATATGCACCCCTATGTAAGATATAACTACTATAATTACTGCCCATGTACAAGAAATATAATACTATAATACTGCACCCTATGTACAAGAATATGCTACTATATACTTGCCCCTATGTACAAGAATATAACTACTATAATACTGCCCCTATTTACAAGAATATATGTTAGAAGCCTTGCAGCTACTGGTCACTGTTGGGAGTAGTAGTAGTAGATGGTGAGATCTCCTGTCCTCAGTATCGGGCTCTGATGAGATGTTTGTGTCTGGCAGGTGATTGTGGTGTTAGGTTTCCGTATCTATATCATGGGAGGGTCGATGCCATTGTTCTCGGAGCAGGACAACCCGGCCTCCTTCTCTCCTTACCTCCTCAGCAGGTATGTGGCCGGCGTCCAGCAGCTCATTGTGCGGTGAGAGCGTTCGTTGTCCCTGCAATGTTTTCTCGGTAACAGAGGGACTGGGACGTGTAATCAGTAATGGTCGTGTGTTGAGAACGAACAGGGCAGTAATAAGAACTTCTGCAGACTCTCATACATTCCACTCATCTGTTACAACATATAAAGTATCTGTCTATCTATCTCATATCTATCTAATCTGTCTCCTTCTGTCTATCATCTATCTATCTTTAGATCAGTTACAACATATAAAGTATCTATCTAATTTCTATCTCATATGTATGTGTATCTCATCTCATGTCTATCTATCTCATATCTATCTATATCTCATATCTATCTATATCTCATATCTATCCCATATCTATCTATCTATCTATCTATCTATCTATCTATCTATCTATGTATCCCAGTACTATCCCCTATCTATTCTATCTATCTATTATCTATCTATCTATCCTATCTCTATCAATTATCCCTTAATCTATCTATCTATATATTATCATTCTATCTTTATATCTATCTATCTATCTCAATATCTATTAATCTATCGATCTATCTATCTATCTATCTATCTCATATCTATCTGTCTATCTTACTGTCTTTCTATCTATCTAATTTCTATCTCATACTTATCTGTATCTCATCTCATGTCTATCTCATAACTCTTTCTATCTATCTCATATCTATCTATCTATCTATCTATCATTATTATTATTATTATTATTTATTTTAAAGCGCCATTGATTCCAGGGAGATGTAACATCAAGGGGTTACATTACATAACATATTCAAAACGATGTACAGTGATATGGGATAATGACAAATTGGCATGAACAGAGGGAGGAGAGGACCCTACCGCGGAGGGCTTTACAATATACAAGGAGGGGGAAAGTGACAGGAGGTGAGGGGCAGACCATGTTTGTGGAGGAAGTAGTGACAAGTTTAGTGAAGGTTTGTAGCAAGCCTGAAGAGAGGGTTTCGGGTTGCTTTGGAAGCTGGTGAAAGTGGGGTGTGTTGAGGTGTTGAGGCAGTGAGTTCCAGAGTGTGGGGGAAGCACGGTGAGGAAGTTTGGAGTCGGTTGTGTGAAGAGATGATTAAGGGGAGAGCAGAGGAGAAGGTCATGTGAGGAGCGGAGAGTGCCGTGGGGGAGTATTTGGAAAATAGGCAGAGATTGTATGGAGGGGAGAGGTCATCGGTGAGCCTTGTAGCGTCATTGCGTTAGTAGCTTGAAATGACAATGTGCTGGGCAATGGGAAGCCAGTGAGGGGATTGGATGAGAGGAGTGGCTGAGGAGGAGGAGGGGATAAGAGGGCAGAGAGTTAAGGGATGGATTTGGAGGGGAGCGAGGGTGCTAGCTGGGAGGACACTGAGATGGATGTTGCAGTCAGTCTAGGCGGGAGATGACAAGGGCATGGACCAGCATTTTTGTAGTGTATCTATCTATCTAGTGTAGTGTATCTATCTATCTATCTATCTATCTTACTGTCTGTCTTTCTATCTATCTATCTGATATCTATCTCATATTTATCAGTATCTCATCTCATGTCTATATCTATCTATCTATCTATCTATCTATCTATCTATCTATCTAATCTGTCTCCTGTCTATCATCTATCTATCTTTAGATCAGTTACAACATATAAAGTATCTATCTATCTATCTATCTATCTATCTATCTATCTATCTATCTATCTATCTATGCTTCTCTTCTGTGTTGCAGATTCCTGACGTTCTCCTACCTCCTTGCCTTCAATGCGTGGCTGCTGCTCGGCCCGATCACTCTGTGCTATGACTGGCAGGTGGGCAGCATCCCGCTCATCCACTCCATATGGGACCTCCGCAATGTGTCTACTCTCCTGCTGCTGGTCGTACTCGTCTCTCTCGGTCTTCGGTGCTTTCCTGGGACCAAGGTAATACTGCATATGAGCAGCCCGGCGCTCTGTTCTGGACACCCTCTACAAACCTACATCCGCAATTACTGTCCTTTTCAGATAGCAGATGCTTTATCACAATTTGTGTAAAACTCCTGCAGTACCACTCCTGGCCACCGGGTTCGTTGTTGAGTCTCACAAGCAGCTAGTAATACATCGCCTAGTGGTAGGAATATGTATTGCAGATGATATTTTGTCTATAAAACACAAATAGATTTTTCTTCTCAGATTTTTTGAGTTGTTTTTAGGGTTACTGCCACTTTAAGACTATTTTCGGTGCTTTTACTTTCTATAGTTCATGACCACCACGCCCCAACCACTGAGGCCGCTGCCAGTGACTAACCCTTGGGAGCTCAAGAAACACTTCTGAGTTTCCTCCCCGTGCGTGATTGTTATCTTCTCAGCAGGAAGCAGATTTCATGCCTCAGAACTAATTTTTTTCCACCACTTTCCATAGAATAATATGATTGCCGCTGAGGGAGCATGTTGGTATTGTCGTTAATATTGGAAAAATCAGGTCGCCGTGTCATGACGATCTTATTATATTTAGCTAAAGCAATGCTGCAAATGTGTTCACTTCCCTCTTCCCTCCTTTTTAATACTTATTAATTTTTTTCCGGCAACCACCCAGATTTCCCAGGCTACTGAAAAGCAAAAGGGATTATTGACCCAATGGCAAAGTATCTCAGGACTTTAGGAAAGCTGGGTGAACTTTACTCGTCCTCATACTGGCAATCACCTAGCTTTCCCAGGATCACACATAACTATAAAAGGTATAGTGGAACCTCAGAGGCTGGGCTTGTGCTGATTTGCATAAAAAGGGGTGTATCTGAATATTTGGGGGCGTTATAATAATAGTGGAGGAGGGGCTTAAATTGTCTAATCATTTAGGTTTCAGATACTGAGCAGTGGTGTCATGTGATACATTTGGGTGGGGCCTATTTAAGAGAATATTATAGTTATTTTTGGTCCTGGGAAAGCTGGGTGATTACCAGTGTGTGGACTATTATTCACCAGAATCAGAAATAACTATAAAATTCTCTGAAAAATTCTCTGAAATTCTCTGAAATATGTCACATGACACCACAGCTCAGTATCTGAAGCTTAAGTCATTAGAAAATTACAGCCCCCACCTCCAAATATCCAGATACACCCCATTTTATGCAAATCATTTAAACCATGCACAAAACCTGAGGGTTCCTATTGCTTTTTATAGTATATAATGCTGATTCATGGAAGCGGATGTGATTATCAGTGTGAGGACTATTATGGTTCACCCAGCTTTCCCAGAATCAGAAATAACTGTGAAAGGCTAAAATAGGCTCCGGCCAGTCCTAAATCATTTGATAGTTTAAGCCCCGCCTCCACTTTTATAATTATGCCCCAAATTCCAAGACATGCCCTATTTTAGTAAAATCTGTCCGTCCCGCACCTGAGGTCCCACCATGCATTTCATTTCTGGGACAGCTGGGTGATTATTAGTGAGGAGGACTATTATGGTTCACCCAGCTTTACCAGAATCAGAAATAACTTTAAAATGCTCTGAAATAGGCCCTGCCCAAATGCATCACATGACATCACACCTCAATATCCGAATTTTAAATCATCTGACAGTTTAAGCCCTGCCTCCATTTTTAGAATTATGCACCAAATTCCAAGACATGCCCTATTTTATGCAAATCTACACAAGCCCCGCCCATGAGGTCCCACCATGCATTCAATTTCTGGGACAGCTGGGTGATTATTAGTTTAAACTATTATGGTTACCAGCTTTCCGAATCCCGAATAATTTAAAATGTTGAAATAGGCCCGCCACAAATTTCATCACATGACATCACAGCTCATCTGAATTCTAAATCATTTGACAGTTTAAGCCCCACCTCCATATTTAGAATTATCCCAAATCCAAGAAACACTATTATGCAAAAACAAACCAATCCGCCCCTGAAAGGGCCCACAATGTATTTCATTTCTGGGACAGCTGGGTGATTATCAGTGTGAGAACTATTATGGTTCACATATCTTCCCCAGAATCAGAAATAACTATGAAACGCTGAAATAGACCCCGCCCAAATGCATCACAGCTGAATATCTTAAGCCTAAATTATGATACAATTTAAACTAATCCTCACAAGCCCCACCCCCAAGATTCTTCAAATCTGCGTATATGGGTGATTATCAGTGTGAGAACCATTATGGTTCACCCAGCTTCCCAAGAATCTGAAGAAACTATGAAACTCTGAAATAGATCCCGCCCAAATGTATCAAAGCTGAACAACTTAAGCCTTAACCATGGTACAATTTAAACTAATCCTCACAAGCTCCCCCCCCCGGGTTTACAACCCTTCAATCGGGGGTTATATAATTTATTTTTGGGTAATTAATTCAAATTGTTCTTTATATAATTCAAAAGTTTGTTCCCGCCTCCTTATATCTTCCTATGACAAAATAATTTTTCTGGTCCATGTTGTGTGTGTTCTGCAGAGGACGGGCCATCGGGAAGTCAGGGTACAATTTAAGCTACTCCTCACAAGCTCCGCCCCCGAGGTTCTACAATCCTGCCTATACAGAAGTTATACAGTTTTTGTTGTTGAAAAATTTTTTCTTTGTTCATTATATAATTTTGAGTATTGTTCCCGCCTTCTTATATCTTCCTGTGACGTAATCATTTTTCTGGTCCATGTTGTGTGTGTTCTGCAGAGGACGGGCCATCGGGAAGTCATGGTGGGCCTTCTCTTTTTGGTCTTCCCCTTTATACCTGCCAGCAATCTCTTCTTCAGGGTCGGTTTTGTGGTGGCCGAACGAGTTCTCTACATGCCCAGGTATGACTGACTCTAGTCAAAAGGTGGTTTATGCGATTTAAGCTCTGCTTGCTTTCAGTGAATGGAAATTTATACGATTTAAGCTCTGCTTGCTGTCAGTAAATGGAAACATTCATGATGTATAATCCAAAATCTGAAAACTCTTGCAGCTCATAAAAGCTACAAGATACATGTGTGTGAACAGGACAGGATCGGAGGTTCTTTAAAGGAGGTAAAGAAGATTGATCTTATTCACTGACAGCAAGCAGAGGTCTTGAAAGTGGTTTGGAATTCAAAAAAAGCTTTAAAAATTTGAAATAGGCCCTAATATCTGTTGCCTGCATTATGGTACGATTTAACCCCACCTCAATTTTTAGTACAGTGACCTCAAATTCCCTATATTATGCAAAGCCCCGCCCCCGAGGTTCCACTATGCTGCGTATATAGGGACTGTATAATATTTGTGAATTGTGGAATGCTACATCCAATAGCAGAGTCCTAGCTTATTTCCCATTTAGAGCCTTTAGAATATATTTCGATTTCAGTGGGGTCCATGGGGATAAGTCCCACCACCCCGCGGTGTCTCTCCTGTGAGGGACTTTCCCCCCCTTTCGATGTTTTGTTGATGGTCTGCTCTCCGTCTCTGTCTCCAGCATGGGCTTCTGTATCCTCTGCGTCTATGGCCTGGGTAGGTTGTCCTCCCGGGTTGGTCCTCGGGGGTCGTCTGCTGTCGCCTTCTGCTTCCTGCTGCTCCTCGTCCTCTTCTCTTGGAAGTCGGTGTCGCAGAGCGAGTGCTGGCGCTCCCGGGAGTCGCTGTTCAGGTATGGACCGGAGCAGTAACGTAGAGTCCGCTGTGTCGCCGCGGCTGCCGCTCATTGGTCGCATGTCTGCGCCGCAGGTCCGGTGTCCAGACGCTGCCGCACAACGCCAAAGTGCACTACAACTACGCCAACTTTCTGAAGGACCAGAACCGGAAGGAGGAGGCGATAAATCACTACAAAACCGTCCTGAGGTACAAGCACAACCCCTTACCCACAGAGCTTGCAGTCTAATTTCCCTATAGGTCTGATCAATGGGAGGCTCTGCTACTTTGTGTTATCCTCCAGTCACATCCAAATCTGCATTCAATAGTCTGGAATGTATCACATCAGCACTGTGCTGACTGATACAGCCCCTTACCTATAGAGCTTGCAATCTAATTTTCCTATATGCCTGATCAAATGGGAAGTCCTGCTACTTACACCTTGTCTTATTCTCCAGTCACATCCAAAGCTGCATTCAATAGTCTGGAACGCATCATCACTGTGCTGACTGATACAGCCCCTTACCCATAGAGCTTGCAATCTAATTTCCCTATATGTCTGATCAAATGGCAAGTCCTGCTACTTACACCTCGTTTTATCCTCCAGTCACATCCAAAGCTGCATTCAATAGTCTGGAAGGCATCAGCACTGTGCTGACTGATACACCCTTTACCTATAGAGCTTGCAATCTAATTTTCCTATATGCCTGATCAAATGGGAAGTCCTGCTACTATGTCTTATCCTCCAGTCACATCCAAAGCTGCATTCAAAAGTCTGGAATGCATCAGCACTGTGCTGACTGATACACCCCTTACCCATAGAGCTTGCAATCTAATTTCCCTATATACCTGATCAAATGGGAAGTTCTGCTACTTACACCTTGTCTTATCCTCCAGTCACATCCAAAGCTGCATTCAATAGTCTGGAACGCATCAGCACGGTGCTGACCGAAACACCCCTTACCCATAGAACTTACAATCTAATCTCCCTGCATGTCTGATCAATTTAGGCCCCAGCTATTTACACCTTGTTTTATCCTCTAGTCACACCCAAAGCTGCATTAAAACGTTTGGCATGTATCTGCACTCTGCTGACAGACATACTACCTTAACTATAGAGGTTGCAATCTAATTTCCCTATATGGATGGGCGGTCTAGCTAATTACACCTTGTCTTATCCTCTAGTCACATCTAAAGCTGCATTGAAAAGTCTGCAATGTGTTAGCACTGTGCTGACAGACACACTACCTTAACTATAGAGGTTGCAATCTGATTTCCCTGCATCGGTTGGTTACCTTAAAGAGAACCTGTCACATAGATTATGCCCCCCTTGCTAAGGACAGCACCAGCTAGTGACAGACTATGTGCCAGGTTCCCTTTAAATGTCTGATAAATGGGCGGGGGGCAGCTACTTACATCTTGTCTTGTCCTCCAGCCACATTCAAAGCTGCAATGAAAAGTCTGGAATGAGCACTGTGCTGACAAACACTCCCCTTCCATATATTACTTGCAATATAATTTCCCTATATGTGTGATCAATTTAGGGTCCGGCTACTTACACCTTGTCTAATCCTCCAGTCACATCCAAAGCTGCAGTCAAAAATCTGGAATACATCAGCAATGTGCTGACAGATACATCCCCAACCCACAGAGCTTGCAATTTAATTTCTCTATATGTCTGATCAATGTGGGACCAGCTACTTACACAGTGCCTTCTCCTCCAGTCACATCCAAAGCTGCAATTAAAAGTCTGGAATGCATCAGCATTGTGCTGACTGACACACTCCTTACCCATAGAATTTTCAGTCTAATTTCCTATATGTCTGATCAGTGTGTGGTCTAGCCACTTACACCTCATCTTATCCTCCAATCACATTCAAAGCTGCATTCAAAAGTCTGAAAAGCATCAGTACTGTGCTGACAGACACACTCCTTACCCATAGAGTTTGCAATCTAATTTCCCTATATGTCCGATCAATGGAGGGCAAGCTATTTAGACCTTGTCTTATCCTCTAATCATATCCAAAGCTGCAATCAAACATCTGGAATGAGTTAGCACTGAGCTGACAGACACACTCCTTACCACAAGAGCTTGCACTCTAATTTCCCTATGTGTCAGATCAATTCAGGGCCCAGTTATTTACACCTTTTCTTGTCTTCCAGTCCCATCCAAAGCTGCATCCAATAGTCTAGAATACGTCAGCACTGTGCTGACAGACGCACCCCTTACTGCTTCTGCACTTTGAATTGTAGGAAACTTTTCATATTACAATCCAGCATATAATGCATCTCCCATGATGCACCTCTGCTGAGCATACCGTGTGCAGGCGCTCAGCCTACCCTGAAAAGAGGAGAGAGCAGCGTCAGCAATCCTTGCTGCATAGATATTGAAAAGCTTCTTCATCTTGAGAGCTAGCAGTAATCCAGCAGAATTTTTAATGCAGCTCTGGGTGTGACTAGAGTATAATGGGGTGACCGTTGTGTTCTCCCCCACAGGTTGTACCCACAACACTCCAGCGCACTTAACAACCTTGGCACCTTGACCACCAACGTGACAGCGGCAGAGAATTACTACAGGAAGGCGCTGGAGATCAGCCCCCAGCACAGCCGGGCACTGTTCAACCTCGGCAATTTGCTGAGGTAAGTGGTCGCTCGGTTCGTATTCTTTACGTGGGGAGGGGCAATACAGAATTAGGTTTTCTCAGTAGTGCAGCCTCAGGCTTTAGAAGTGTAGGGGAATACTGTGTGTACTTTAGGAGTTTCTAAGTAGCGCAGCCCCAAATATTTTGTAATCAGAATGTCTCATTAGTGCAGCCTCGGTCTATAGGTATGTAGAATTTTCCAGTAGTGCAGCTTCATACTTTGAGACTGTAGGGGAATAAGTCATAATCAGAATGTCTCAGTAGTGCAGCCTCAGGCTTTAAGAGTATAGGGGAATACTGTTTGTTATTTTAGAATTTTTCAGTACTGCAGCTTCTAGGCTTTGGAAGTATATGGAAATATGTTGAAGTCATAATTATTCAGTAGTGCAGCCTCAGGCTTTGGAAGTATATGGAAATATGTGGTAGTCATAATTCTTCAGTAGTGCAGCCTCAGGCTTTGGGAGTATAGGGAAACATGTCGTCATCCAAATTTCTCTGTGGTGCAGGCTAAGGCTTTGGGCCGGTTGGGCAATACCGTCTGTTGCTATCAGAATGTCTCTGTGGTGCAGCCTCAGGCTTTGGGCCTGTTGGGAAATACTGTCTGTTGCCATCAGAATTCCTCTCTAGTGCAGTCTATCTTTATTTTTTGCAGGACTCAAGGCAGGAATGAAGAAGCTGAGGTCATTCTGAAGGAGTCTCTTCTTCATGGTCCATACTTTGCTGATGCGTATTCCAGCCTGGGGTCATTACTGGCCGATCAGGTGAGACTGAGCCCATCAGGCATGTGGGCCAGGTATTAAGGATATTACCATAACCTGCATTTCCTGCTTCATGTTGGCCCGCCCCTGAGGAGCAGAGGAGCTTCTCCTTCGATAGACCTATATGCCACCAGATATAGCTATAGCATAAGAATATTATTGATATTCCTTTTGTCCTAACCCTTAATATTCTACAACATGGCAGCCTTTCCTGCTTGGTGTTGGCCCACCCCTGAGGAGCAGAGGAGCTCCTATTTCTCTGTAAACACCACCAGATGTAGACATAGCATAAGAAACTTATTGATATTGATTTTGTCCTAACCTACCCTTCATGTTCTCCAAGTTGGCAGCATTTCTTGTTTGATGTTGGCCGCCCCTGAGGAGTAGAGGAACTGGTCTTCATCTATATATACCACAAGATGTGGCTGTAACATAAGAAACATATTGATATGGATTTTGTCTCAACCTCTTTTTTTATGCTCACCAAGATGGCAACATTTCCTGCTTGATGTTTGCCTGCTTCTGAGGAGAAGCTCCTTTTCTTTCTGTACACACCACTAGATATGGCACTAGCATAAGATATATATGCGGAGCAGAGGAGCTGGTCTTTCTCTCTATATTCCACAGATGTGGCTGTAGCATAAGAAACATATTGTTATGTATTTATATGATGTTGGCCCGCCCCTGAGGAGCAGAGAAACTCCTTTTCTTTCAATACACATCACCAGATGTAGAAATAGCACAAGAAACTTAGATATATCGATTTTGTCTCAACCTACCCTTCATGTTCCCCAACATGGCAGCATTTCCTGCTTGATGATGGCCCGCCCCTGAGGAGCTACTGTTTCCTCTATATATACCATCAGATGTGGGTTTAGCAGAAGAAACGTATTGATATGGATTTGGTCTCAACCTCTTCTTTATGTTCTCCAAGATGGCAGCATTTCCTGCTTGATGTTTGCCCGCCTCTGGGGAGCAGAGAAGCTCCTTTTCTTTCTGTACATATAGTGACTTCTCCTGATCAATGTCATTCTATCATCGGCCCTCCGGAGCATAGGTAGACAACCATCAGGCATGTGGGCCAGGTATCAAGGACATTAACATAACCTAGATTTTATGGACATTCCCATAACCTGAATTTCCTGCTTGATGTTGGTCCACCCCTGAAGACCAGAGGAACTCTTCCTTCTATATATATGTCACCAGATATAGCTGTAGCATAAGAAACGTATTGATTATTGCTTTTATCCCAACCTGCCCTTCACATTCTGCAAGATGGCAGCATTTCCTGATTGATGTTGGCCGCCCCTGAGGAGCAGAGGAGCTGGTCTTTCTCTCTATATTCCACTAGATGTGGCTGTAGCATAAAAAACAATATTGATATGGATTTTGTCTAAACCTCTTCTTTATGTTCCCCAAGATGGCAGCATATCCTGCTTGATGTTGGCCCGCCCCTGAGGAGCAGAGAAACATCTTTTCTTTCTGTACACACCACCAGATGTAGACATAGCACAAGAAACTTAGATATATCAATTTTGTCTCAACCTACCCTTCATGTTTCCCAACATGGCAGCATTTCCTGCTTGATGATGACCCACCCCTGAGGAGCAGAGGAGCTACTCTTTCTCTATAAATACCACAAGATGTGGCTGTAGCATAAGAAACATATTGATATCGATTTTGCGTCAACCTCTACTTTATATTCCCCAAGATAGCAGCATGTCGAATTTGGGAACACCCCTCAGGATTTTGGCACACCCCTGAGGAGATTCTCTTTCTTTAAATATAGCACCAAATGTGGGTGTAGAATAAGAAACTGATCGATTTTGTCATGTAAATTTTTGTTATTGCTCCCCCCATCCATTCCTTTTGGAAGTCCTCAACATCCAATCACTTTGTAGGATTTTATGACTGGTGGGGGAGGAGCGCCAGAGGCTCCACCCCTGAGGAACTTTAAAGTTCTTTTCTGTTTCTACTGCTCACTTTTTCGTCATTTTAAAGGAACACTTCAGTTACAAGTGATGCTATGTGTTCTGCCTAGCACAAAGCCCAGTGGGTCGGGACATAGAATTTCGGACAGCCTTTACTTATACATAATCCACCCAATTTCTTCTTCTGTATCCAGAAGCGACACCAAGAAGCTGAGGAAGTCTACCGAGCGGGAATCAAGAACTGCCCCGAGAGTTCTGACCTGCAGAATAACTATGGGGTGTATCTCGTGGATGTGGGTAAGTGTGAGGTTTTTTAAACCTACTGTTTGTGTATTGCCGTGTTTTCGCCATGCTGATGGTTTCCATTTTGCAGCTGTCAGTATTTTGAATGCAGCTCTGAAGGTGATTGGAGTATGAAGAAAGTCAAGATTATGGCAAGCTCACTGGGTGTCTGGTTGCACTGAATTATGGGAGCTCAGTGTAGCCTCTAAGGATGTGTCAGTCATCACAGGCCTATCAAATTATAGGATACTATAAGCACTGTGAGAGCAGCTTGGGTTGTGACTGGTCTAAGACACAATGCAAGGGATTTCAGAGCTCAGTTGTATTAGGATTCTATTCAGCTCTTTGAGGCAGCTTGGGTTGTGACTGGAGTCTAAGACACAATGCAAGGGATTTCAGAGCTCAGCTGTCCCTATAGGATGTCTTTTAGCACAGTTTAGAGTGCAGCTTTGGTGGTGACTGGTGTCTAAGACAAAATGCTAGGGATTTCAGAGCTCAGAGGTCCCTATAGGATGTCTATAAGCTCAGTTTAGAGTGCAGCTTTGGTGGTGACTGGTGTCTAAGACACAATGCAAGGGATTTCAGAGCTCCGAGGTCCCTATAGGACAGATGTCTAACTGCGGCCCTCCAGCTGTTGGGAAACTACAACTCCCATCATGCCCACTGTTATAGATTATACAAATACATGATGGGAGTTGTAGTTTCCCAACAGTGGGGGCCGCAGTTTGCATCCCTGCTATAGATGTCTATTAGCACAGTTTAGAGTGCAGTTTGGTGGTGACTGGTGTCTAAGACAACATGCAAGGATTTCAGAGCTCAGTGTCCCTATGGAGTTATTAGCTCATTTAGAGGACTTGTTTGCGGAGTCTAAGACACAATGCAAGGATTCAGGCTCATGTCCATGATTCATTAACGCTTAGAGTGCAGCTTTGTGGGTGTTCTAAGACACATGCAAGTGATTTTAGAGTCAGCTGCCCTATAGGATGTCTTAGCTCGTTTAGAGTGCAGCTTTGGTGGTGACTGGTGTCTAAGACACAATGCAAGGGATTTCAGAGCTCAGAGGTCCCTATAGGATATCTGTTGGCACAGTTTAGAATACAGCTTTGGTGGTGACTGGTGTCTTAGACACAATGCAAGGGATTTCAGAGCTCAGCTGTCCCTATAGGATGTCTATTAGCTCAGTTTAGAGTGCAGCTTTGGTGGTGACTGGTGTCTAAGACACAATGCAAGGGATTTCAGAGCTCCGAGGTCCCTATAGGACAGGGGTGTCAAACTGCGGCCCTCCAGCTGTTGGGAAACTACAACTCCCATCATGCCCACTGTTATAGATTATACAAATACATGATGGGAGTTGTAGTTTCCCAACATCTGGAGGGCCGCAGTTTGACATCCCTGCTATAGGATGTCTATTAGCACAGTTTAGAGTGCAGCTTTGGTGGTGACTGGTGTCTAAGACAACATTATAGTGATTTCAGAGCTCAGCTGTCCCTATAGGATGTCTATTAGCTCAGTTTAGAGCGCAGCTTTGGTTGTGACTGGAGTCTAAGACACAATGCAAGGGATTTCAGAGCTCAGCTGTCCCTATAGGATGTCAATTAGCACAGCTTAGAGTGCAGCTTTGGTGGTGACTGGTCTCTAAGACACAATGCAAGTGATTTTAGAGCTCAGCTGTCCCTATAGGATATCTGTTGGCACAGTTTAGAATACAGCTTTGGTGGTGACTGGTGTCTTAGACACAATGCAAGCGACTTCAGAGTTCAGCTGTCCTTATAGGATATCTATTGGCACAGTTTAGAGTGCAGCTTTGGTGGTGACTGGCGTCTAAGACACAAAGCAAGTGATTTCAGTGCTCAGCTGTCCCTATAGGATGCCTATTAGCACAGTTTAGAGTGCAGCTTTGGTGGTGACTGGTGTCTAAGACACAATGCAAGGGATTTCAGAGCTCAGCTGTCCTTATAGGATGTCTATTAGCTCAGTTTAGAGTGCAGCTTTGGTGGTGACTGGAGTCTTAGAAACAATTGATTTCTAGTGCGCAGAGCTTACAATTTTGGATCACTGTTTTGCAGGCGCTCCACAGAAGGCCGTCTCCCATTACCTCCTCGCTCTACGGCTGCGCCCCAATCATCACGTAGCCATGCTCAACCTCGGTCGCCTGTACCGCTCCCTCAACCAGAATTCAGAGGCAGAAATGTGGTACAAGAAGTAAGAACACAGCGAACGGGCGACATAGATGGACACGGGGGGTAGTGGTCACCCAGTTTTCCTGGAAACATATGATGTTGTATGTTACTGGCAATGGCCATTTTTTTGCCCTCACTAGGGTGGGGTGATGTGGTCATGTGTCAGCGGTGGCTTTCTGTGCTGCAGAGCTGACGCTCCGTCTCTATTCGTGTCACCAGGGCTCTGCAGATATCCCGAGATATCGACGTGATCTCCCCTCTCGGAGCGCTGTATTATAACACCGGGCAACACGACGAAGCCTTGCGCCTGTACAAGGAGGCGACGGCGCTGCACCCGCATAATGACCAGATACGTCTGTCACTGGTAAGTCAGGGGGGAGCTCCTCATCCTCTTCTATTCCTGGGAAAGTTGGGTGGCTTTGTCCAATATGCTACAAACACTATATGGTTATGCACATCAAAAAAAAACATTTTTAAAAAAAATTAACATAGGTGCAACACTGGTGCGGCTGCAATATACATACACATTACAATATCAGTAGCACAAAACAAACTAAAGAAGCTATCAAAGGGGACATGGGAACTTTTGGAAAAGCATTTCTGCTATCTGGAAAACATGAAAAAAACTTGAGGTTCTCAGTTCATATTTTTTTAATCAAACCTGCTTAAGCCACCTCCGAACTTCAACGGGACCTTGTGCAGGTGGTTCCTACACTATTGTTACCTCTCGTTTGGGTCCTGTTCAGACCTCCATAATCCTGGGAGTGAAGGAATCAACTTCCAAGTACACTGCACTGATTTAAAAGCCTGTGGAGGTGGGTGGAGTGCCAAAAACCAAAATGGAGGCAGCCACCCCTCCCTCTATAGACTACAAACAATATATGGTTCTGCACATAAAAAAAAAAATATTTTTGAAAAAAAATTAACATTTGGCTTAAGCAGTTTTGATCAAAAATGTGAACTGAGAACCTCAAGTTTTTTTCATGTTTTCCAGATAGCAGAAATACTTTTCCAAAAGTTCCTATGTCCCCTTTGATAGCTTCTTTAGTTTGTAGTGTGCTACTGATATTGGAATGTGTTATAGTTATTATATGCAGCCGCACTAAAAAACAGTTGTTTTTCACCTATGTTCATTTTTTTCAAAAAAATTTTTTTTGATGTGCAGAACCATATATTGTTTGTAGTCTATAGAGGGAGGAGTGGCAGCCTCCATTTTGGTTTTTGGCACTCCACCACCTCCACAGGCTTTTAAATCAGTGCAGTGTACTTGGAAGTTGATTCCTTCACTCCCAGGATAATGGAGGTCTGAACAGGACCCAAACGAGAGGTAACAATAGTGTAGGAACCACCTGCACAAGGTCCCGTTGAAGTTCGGAGGTGGCTTAAGCAGTTTTGATAAAAAAATATGATACCGCAGCAGAGGGGCCCCATGTGTGACCTCTTATCTATTTTTCTGGATTTTCTCCTGATTTCCGCAGGCACAAGTCCAGACGGTGATGGGCCTGACCCAGGAGGCCGAGGCTCTTACTCGTGTCATGGCGGATGAGGTTCCCAACTGTGTCGAATGTTTCCGGCTGCTGTCCGCCATCTACAGCAAGCAAGAAGAGCACACCAAGGTGATGAACCTTAACTCTGAACTTGTAGGGAGGCCCCTACTCTGGGCTCTTACCTATTGGACAAAAAGGGCCCAACCTATTGTTGTGTTAAATATCCAGTTTGTGATATCTATAGGCATGTGTAATACCTAACTTCTCCTGTGGTGGCGCTGCAGGGTAATCGAACACTTGTTAAAGGGGTGATCCCACTATAGACTTGGATGGCATATCACTGACATATGCCATTAAAGTCTGATAGGTCGTGGGTGAAACCACTAGGACCTGCACCTATCTCGGAAACGGGCCCCTGAAAGTGTCGTCTCAGGATAGAGAACCGGTTGCGCATGCGCTCCACTCTCCATTCTGTTCTCTGGGAGTTCTGAGTATGGGCAAACATTCCACTCATCTGTACTGGGAACTCCCATAGGACAGAATGGAGAACACAGCGTTCCCCTGTACTGGGAACTCCCATAGAACAGGATGGAGAACACAGCGCTTCCCTGTACTGGGAACTCCCATAGAACAGAATGGAGAACACAGTGCTCCCCTGTACTGTGAACTCCCATAGAAAAGAATGGAGCACACAGCTCTCCCCTGTACCGGGACCTCCTATAGAACAGAAGGGAGAACACAGCGCTCCCCTGTACTGGGAACTCCCATAGAACAGAATGGAGAACACAGTGCTCCCCTGTACTGGGAACTCCCATAGAACAGAATGTAGAACACATCGCTCCCCTGTACTGGGAACTCCCATAGAACAGAATGGAGAAAACACAGTGCTCCCCTGTACTGGGAACTCCCATAGAACAGAATGGAGAACACAGCGCTCCCCTGTACTGGGAACTCCCCATAGAAAATAATGGAGAAAACAGTGCTCCCCTGTACTGGGAACACCTATAGAAAAGAATGGAGAGAACACAGCGCACTCCTGTACTGGGAACTCCCATAGGACAGAATGGAGAACACAGCGCTCCTCTGTACTGGGAACTCCCATAGAAGCGAATGGAGACCACCGCGCTCCCCAGTACTGGGAATTCCCATAGACCCGAATGGAGAACACAGCGCTCCCCTGTACTGGGAATTCCCATAGACCCGAATGGAGAACACAGCGCTCCCCTGTACTGGGAACTCCCATAGACCCGAATGGAGAACACCACGCTCCCCTGTAATGGGAACTCGCATAGAACAGAATGGAGAATACAGCGCTCCCCTGTACTGGGAACTCCCATAGAACAGAATGGAGAACACAGTGCTCCCTGTACTGGAATCCCATAGAAAAATGGAGAACATTGTATCCCTGTACTGGAACTCCCATAGAGGAGAATGGAGTGAACACAGCTCTCCTCTGTACTGGGAACTCCCATGGAAGAGAATGGAGAGAACACAGCGCTCTCCTGTACTGGGAATAAAC
Organism: Phyllomedusa bahiana; assembly: GCA_025379985.1. Classification (NCBI taxonomy): domain Eukaryota; kingdom Metazoa; phylum Chordata; class Amphibia; order Anura; family Hylidae; genus Phyllomedusa; species Phyllomedusa bahiana. The sequence continues at coordinate 49,376 of JAODAL010018586.1, forward strand.
ATAAAACAGAATGGAGAACACAGCGCTCCCCTATACTGGGAACTCCAATAGAACAGAATGGAGAAAACAGCACTCCCCTGTACAGGGGAACTATCATAGAACAGAATGGAAAACACAGTGTTCCCCTGTACTGGGGACTCCCATAGAACAGAATGGAGAACACAGCGCTCCCCTGTACTGGGGACTCCCATAGAACAGAATGGAGAGTGAACGCATGCGCAACAGGTTCTCTGTTCTAAGACAACACTCTCGCGTGCCCGTTCCTGAGATAGTGGACCTGCATCTCAGACTATGATGACATACCCAAGCATTATGCCATTAAAGTCTATGGTAGGAACAGCCCTTTAAGATCCTGCAAGATCACAAGTGAACGCTGGAGATCAAGGAAACAGGATGTGCTCCAAAAATGTGACAAACCCTTTTAACAGGGGGGAATTTAAGCCTCTCACTCACTCACTCACTCACACGATCATTGGGTGCCCTTTACAATGGCAGCCAGAAGCCTAATGGAGGTCTCCATGGCTGTCATGTTACAACCTGCCATAGGCAGAGCCATTACTGTGTACTGTTCTGCAATATATAACTAATACAGAACAGTGTACAAGCAATTGGGCCCTCAGTGATCACATTCTTCTAGAACGACTAAAAGTTAAAAAAAATAAAAGTTTTAAAAAAATAAAACAAATATTATAAGTTTGCCATTTTACAAATAAAATAGTAAAAATTAAAAAGTTTTACAAATTCAAATATAAAATTTTGACATTTTACATATAAAACATAATAATAATAATCATGATAAAAAAAATTAACTGTTTTCCAGTCCCCATACAAAATAATAACAAAATTTGAAAAGTTTTAAAAATAAAAACAATTCAAAGTTTGCTTATTTGCATATAAAATAATAAACAACATAAAAGCATTTTAAAAATTAAAAAATAGAACAAAAATTAAGTTAGCCATTTTCCATATAACATAAAAAAAGTCAAAAAGTTTTATAAATTAAAAAAAGAAAACAAATATTGTGTGCCATCCTACATATAAAATAGTAAAAAAATGTAAAGTTTTACAAATTAAAAAATAAGACAAATGTAAAATTTTGCCATTTTACATATAAAATAATAAAAAATAAAACAAATATTAACAGTTTTCCAATTCACATACAAAATAGTAAAACATTTAAAAAGTTTTAAAAATTTTGAAACAAAACAATTATTAAAAGTTTGCTTTTTTGCATATAAAACAATAAAAAAAACTAAAAGCATTTTAAAAATTAAAAAATAAAGCAAAAATTAAGTTAGCCATTTTCCATATAACATTAAAAAAGTCAAAAGTTTTAAAAATTCAAAAAAGAAAACAAATATTCTTTGCCATTTTACATATAAAATAGTAAAAAAAGTAAAAAAGTTTTACAAATTAAAAATAAGACAAATGTAAAATTTTTGCATTTACATAATGTGTCGCCCCTCTCATAATTCAGAGTCACTATATGGAATGAGAGGGGCGCTCTCATTGGTTACTATGGGCAACAAAGTGAGTTTTAGACCTAGACAGTTTTCATACATGTGGTCCTTAAAAGTTTAAAAAATTAAAAATGTTTTTTAAAAAAAAAGTGACACAGTTTTTATCCGATCTATTAAAATATAACGTCTTTCATCTTGGGTGGGGTCGCATGAGCCCCCTGGGAGCTTTCCCCCTGTGGTGGCGCTGGGGGGCAGCCTCTCTCTCTGATGGACCCCTCTGTCTCTGCCCCTCAGGCTCTGGACATGATTGACGTTGCTCTGAAGATGAAACCTCAAGATCCGAAAGTGACCTCGGAGCTCTACTTCACCAAAGGCAATCAGCTGCGGGAGCTGAACCGACTGGACGAGGCCTTCCAGGTATCCGCCGTCCTATATCATAATCGCTGTATAATCTACGCTTATAATTGACTCGGGGACATCTCTGACATTTTTGTCTCATAGAGTTACAGTCTCGTGGCCGAGCTGAGCCCCAAACAAGCCCAGGCCTGGATGAATATGGGAGGCATCAGACACATCCAGGTAATCACAAGGCAGAGACTCTGCCCCTAAAGACCCGTCACATAGCAGCTTGCTGATTGTTTCCTCTAGAGCAGAACAGTAGAAAATATGTAACTGACAGCAGCGAGACAGGCGCGGAGTGACTCCATAAGGTCCTGGTAGATTGTACCAATCTACCACAGTTGTGTCACAGCATCCCACAACTGCTGGAGGAGCCATAGAGCCAACACCACCATCCAGGGGCCCCACAACTGCTGGAGGAGCCATAGAGCCAACACCGCCATCCAGGGGGGACACAGGTGCTTGAGGAGCCATAGAGCCAACACCACCATCCAGGGGCCCCACAGCTGCTGGAGGAACCATAGAGCCAACACCACCATCCAGGGCCCCACAGCTGCTGGAGGGTCCATAGAGCCAACACCCCCATCCAGGGGCTCCCACAACTGCTGGAGGAGCCATATAGCCAACACACCATCCATGGCCCCACAGCTGCTGAGGTTTCCATAGAGCCAACACCACCATCCAGGCCCCACAGCTGCTTGGAGGGTCCATAAGCCAACACCATCCATCCAGGGCTCCCACAACTGCTGGAGGAGCCATAGAGCCAACACCACCATCCAGGGGCCCCACATCTGCTGGAGGTTCCATAGAGCCAACACCACCATCCAGGGGGACCACAGCTGTCTGGAGAATCATAGAGCCTACACCACTATCCAGGGCCCCCACAACTCTGAGGAGCCAGTAGAGCCAACACATATCCAGGGGCCCCACAACTGCTGAGGTCCATAGAGCCAACACACCATCCAGCGGGCTCCCACAGCTGCTGGAGGAGCCATAGAGCCAGCACCACCATCCAGGGGCACCCACATGCTTGCTGCAGAGGGGCCATAAAGCCAACACCACCATCCAGGGGCCCCACAGCAGTCTGCACGGAGGGCCATAGAGCAACACCACCATCCAGGGCCCCACAGCTGCTGAGGTCCCATTGAGCCAACACCACCATCCAGGTGCCCCCACAGCTGCGGAGGGTCCATAGAGCCAACACCACGCATCCAGGGGCCTCACATCTGCTGGAGGGTCCATAGAGCCAACAGCACATCCAAAGACTCTAACAGCTGCTGGAGGAGCCATAGAGCCAACACCACACCATCCAGTGGCCCACATCTGCTGAGGGTCCATAGGGGGGGGGGGGGAAGAGCCAACACCACCATCCAGGGGCTCCCCACAGCTGCGGAGTTTCCATAGACCAACACCACCATCCAGGGGCCCCACAGCTACTGAGGGGCCAAAGAGCCAACACCACCATCCCAGGCTCCCACAGCTGCTGGAGGGTCCCATAGAGCCAACACCACCATCCAGGGACCCCACAGCTACTGGAGGTGCCATAGAGCCAACACCCACCCACCAGGGGCCCCCCACAGCTACTTTGAGGACCATAGAGCCAACACACACATCCAGGAGCTCCCCACAGCTGCTGGAGGAGCCATAGAGCCAACACCACTTCCAGGCTGCACAGCTGCTGCAGGAGGGCCATAGAGCCAACACCACATCCAGGGGGCCCCACAGCTTCTGCAGAGGTGCCATAAGCCAAGCACCACCATCCAGGGGCCCCACAGCTGCTTAGGTGTCCCATAGAGTCCATCACCACCACCCATGTGCCCCAAGCAACTGGAGGGGCCATAGAGCCAACACCACCATCCAGGGGCTCCCACAGCTGCTGGAGGAGCCATAGAGCCAGCACCACCATCCAGGGGCACCCACAGCTGATGCAGGAGGGGCCATAGAGCCAACACCACCATCCAGGGGCCCCACAGCTGCTGCAGGAGGGGCCATAGAGCCAACACCACAACCAGGGGCCCCACATCTGCTGGAGGGTCCATAGAGGCCAACACCACCTTCCAGGGGCCCCACATCTACTGGAGGGGGCCAAATAGCCAACACCCCCCTCCAGGGGCTCCCACAGCTGCTGGAGGAGCCATAGAGCCAACACCACTGTCCAGGGCCGCACAGCTGCTGCAGGAGGGGCCATAGAGCCAACACCACCATCCAGGGGCCCCACAGCTGCTGCAGGAGGGGCCATAGAGCCAACACCACCATCCAGGGGCCCCACAGCTGCAGCAGGAGGGGCCATAGAGGCCCAACACCACCATCCAGGGCCTCACATCTGTTGGAGGGTCAATAGAGCCAACACCACCACCCAGGTGCTCCACACTGCAGTAGGGTCCCCATAAGCCAACACCACCATCCAGGGCCTCACTGTTTTTTTGGAGGGTCCATAAGCCAACACCACCATCCAGGCCCCACAGCTGCTGGAGTTTCATAGAGCTCAACACCACCATCCAGGCTCCACAGCTGCTAGGAGGGCCATAGAGCCAACACCACCATCCAGGGGCCCCACAGCTGCTGGAGGGACCATAGAGCCAACACCACCATCCAAGGGCCCCATACAGGCTAAATTGGAGTCTGGGGAATTAAGGGCCAGAGTAGTACTGGGAAGTCTTGGTCCTGCTCTTCCAACCAATGTTTGGGTGTGAATGGAGTAAAAGGCATGATGTCACTCTAGATCCATATTAAATGAAAAGCTTTGTAGACCTGGTTCATAGAGACATCCTCACTGTTGATCTTCCATGTGTTCATAGGGGGATTATATCGCTGCCCGAACCTATTATAAGAAGGCCGCCATATTGGACCCCGACAGCAAATTACTGAAAGAAAACCTTGCCAAACTCCAGCGCCTTGAGAGCAAGTTACAGGGAACTAAGGGGAGAGATGCAGAATTTCCAAGAACGGATCAACAGGAGGGAAGCCCCGGAAGACCCCAGAAAGCTTTTGGTGGCCTCCACGTAGGAGAAGATGAGAAAAAAGCTGGAAAAACCATCGGAGGAACGAAAAGTCCTGCAGCTGAATCACCAAAGATATAGGACGGGTACAGAAGAAGAGACCTGCGAGAAGATGGGGGAGAAGAAGGATGTCCAGAGGCCGGGGACATCTCAGGGCTGGAGCAGGAGACCCAGCAAGACCTTCTGACCCTACAAGATCCGTGGACTCTGGATCCGTGGATGTTGACTCCCTGGGTGCAGGGCAGTTTGGCATCGTGTCCACCTCAGGATCTCTAGGTTCAGAGAGCTTCTGTGTGGGCACAACCTGGGCGAGGTGCAACCTTCTAACCTGTCCTAAATCTGCCCAATGATAGGATCTGAGGGAGGTGAGGATGAGGAGGCAGTGGTGGAGATGTAGGAGACCACAACCAGGACATGTCAGCAACAGCTTCTCTACACAGAGCCTTATATTCTGACAGGGGATATGGAGCATCGACTAGGAGGCTGCATCTGACCCCGACTACTGCAGAGTTATAAGTGGCTGTAGATTGTCCACCACATTATGACAGTCGTGAGTTGTTCTTCGCCACTTGTCAATCATCTACCATTTCAATCACCCATAGTTAAAACAACTACATATGGCAATTGTCAATCATCCTACCACAGATGTCAATCAATCTACAACACCTGTCAATCATCCTACCATAGATGTCAATCATCCTACCATAGATGTTAATCAATCTACAACACCTGTCAATCATCCTACCACAGATGTCAATCACTCTACAACACCTGTCAATCATCATACCATAGGACTGTTGATCAAATCTACAACACTGTCAATATTCCTCCATAGATGTCAATCACTTTAGGTAGAGATGTTAATTTTTTTAGGTAGTCGTCAATTCTATGGTAGTCGTCAATCATTCCATGACAAATGTCAGTCATCTGCTATAGTAGTTGTCACTCACTCTATAGTAGATGTCAGTCATCCTATGGCAGTTGTCACTCGCTCTATAGTAGATGTCAGTCATCCTATAGCAGTTGTCACTCACTCTATAGTAGATGTCAAGTACATCCCTATCAGCAGTTGTCACTCACTCATATAGTAGATGTCAGTATTCTATAGCAGTTCTCACTCGCTCTATGTAGAATGTCAGTCATCTATAGTAGTTGTCATTGCTCTATAGTTCAGATGTCAGTCATCTATAGCAGTTGCGTCACTCACTTATAGTAGATGTCAGTCATCCTTTAAACAGTTGTCACTCACTCTATAGTAGATGTCAGTTCATCTAATAGCAGTTGGCACTCACTCTATAGTAGATGTCGTCATCCTATTAGCAGTTGTCACTCACTTATAGTAGATGTCAGTCATCCTTTAGTAGTTGTTCACTAAATCTATAGTAGATTGTAAGTCATCCTATACATTTGTCACTCACTATATGGCAGTTGTCACTTCACTCTATAGTAGTTTGTCAGTCATCCTATAGCAGATGCTCTTCTATAGTAGATGTCAGTCATCCTATAGTAGGTTGGCACTCATCTATAGTAGATGTCAGTCATCCTATAAAAGTTGTCACTCAAACTCTATAGTTAGTTGTCAGTCATCTATAGTAGTTGGCACTCACACTATAGTAGATGTCAGTCATCCTATAGCAGTTGTCACTCATTCTATAGTAGATGTCAGTCATCCTATAGCAGTTGTCACTCACTCTATAGTAGATGTCAGTCATCCTATAGCAGTTGTCACTCACTCTATAGTAGATGTCAGTCATCCTATAGCAGTTGTCACTCACTCTATAGTAGATGTCAGTCATCCTATAGCAGTTGTCACTCACTCTATAGTAGATGTCAGTCATCCTATAGCACGTTGTCACTCAACCTATAGTAGATGTCTAGCATCCTATAGCAGTTGTCACTCGCTCTATAGTAGATGTCAGTCATCCTATAGCAGTTGCTCTATAGTAGATGTCAGTCATCCTATAGCAGTTGTCCCTCACTCTATAGTAGATGTCAGTCATCCTATAGCAGTTGTCACTCACTCTATAGTAGATGTCAGTCATCCTATAGCAGTTCTCACTCGCTCTACAGTAGATGCCAGTCATCCTATAGTAGTTGTCACTCACTCTATAGTAGATGCCAGTCATCCTATAGTAGTTGTCACTCGCTCTATAGTAGATGTCAGTCATCCTATAGCAAGTTGGTCATTCACTCTTAGTAGATTGTCAGTCTTTCCTATAGCAGTTGTCACTCATTCTATAGTAGATGTCAGTCATCCTATAGTAGTTGTCACTCACTCTATAGTAGATGTCAGCCATCCTATAGCAGTTGTCACTCACTCTATAGTAGATGTCAGTCATCCTATAGCAGTTGTCACTCGCTCTATAGTAGATGTCAGTCATCCTATAGCAGTTGTCACTTCACTCTTTAGTACGATGTCAGTCATCTATGGCCAGTTTCCTCGCTTTTAGTAGAGTCAGTCATCCTATAGCAGTTGTCACTAGTTCTATAGTAGTTGTCATTCATCCTATAGCAGTTGTCACTCTATAGCAGATATCAATCAACCTATGGCAGATGTTAATCATTCTTATCCATCTTATCCACACATCAATCACACTAAGACAGTAGCGAATTATACATTCCCTATGGCAGTGATCATTTAAAGCAGCCTATATTGTATGACTTGTCAATCCCACTACAGCCCATCCAACTACTCCTCTGATACTGTATAAGCGGTTAGAATAGCAGCAACATATACTATGGTGCAGTGCTTACGTCATCGTCCATAATAGCTTTCTTTTTCCATAGCAATATCTTCGCTATCAGTATGTAAAGCGGGGGCCTCTGCCTATTTTATACACTTAATATATACACTATCTACATCAAGTTGAGCTGCAGTGTAAAGCATGGGGGAGAGACAAGGCAAAGGCTTAAGTCATTCGGATCAGAGATGGAGCTATCCGACAGAATACAATGAACGTGGTGGCCAAGACAAAGCTTCTAGCCCTTTTTACGGTGATAAAGCCAAGAGAAGGGGCCTATGGGTTGTCCAAGATCCTCCAACAGGGGCAGAGGGCGCACATTGGGCCTCATTATCATTTAGCGCAATATGCATGCGGCACGTGAAACGCGTGGGTCTCTGCGTCCATCTTTGCATGTCGTGATAGGTGTGAATTATGTCGTACGTGATGAATATTACTGCATGGGGAAAATGTCGCCCATAGTGGAGAAACGCGTTTCGCTTTTTATGTACATTGCATACTATCCATAGGTTCTCGAAGCACAGACCGAGCCGACGACCCCGACCGTAATAATCCCGCAGCCCTAAATTATTGAATGTAATATACATATAATGGTATCGTGCTCCAGAGAGTTTTATAGCAGAAGCCGATGCCGCGCTCTTCTATATTTTTACAGCAGAAAATCTATATATTTATCAGAGAAGATCTAGAAATTCTCCAGATATTTTTCAGCATTTTATTCTCCGTCACCGGGATGAATGTTCCAGAATCAGAAGATACTAAACCTCGTGTATAAACCGATACAGGACGCGCCAGCAACCAATCAGATTTGAGAAGGGATGGATGGCTCTGATTGGCTGTGATGGTTCAGGACTGGTTCTTAAATATGGGGTCCGGTAGTAATAAAGCTTGTATCATGTATCATTTATTTATTAAGAGCGTCCAAGAGAATTATCAGTGTACAGAATGTGGAAAGATGGAAAATATCTTCTGTATTGTGGCTGTGAATATAAAATTATATGTTATATGACAAAGTGTGAGCAAATAAAGTGAGATGTTTATTCTTTGTAAATGGCATAAGTGTCCTCTATATCTACTATAATACTGTTCATTATGTACAAGAATATAACTACTATAATACTGCCCCCTATGTACAAGAATATAACTACTATAGTACTTCTCCTATGTACAAGAATATAACTACTATAATACTGTTCCTATGTACAAAAATATAACTACTATAATACTGCTCCTTATGTACAAGAATATAACTACTATAATACTGCTCCTATGTACAAGAATATAACTACTATAATACTGCTCTCTATGTAAAAGAATATAACTACTATAATACTGCCCCCTATGTACAAGAATATAACTGCTATAATACTGCTCCCTATGTACAAGAATATAACTACTATAATACTGCCCCTATGTACAAGAATATAACTACTATAATACTGCCCCTATGTACAAGAATATAACTACTATAATACGGCCTTCTATGTACAAGAATATAACTACTATAATACTGCCACTGTGTACAAGAATATAACTACTATAATACTGCTCCCTATGTACAAGAATATAACTACCATAATACGGCCTTCTATGTACAAGAATACAACTACTATAATACTGCCACTGTGTACAAGAATATAACTACTATAATACTGCTCCCTATGTACAAGAATATAACTACTATAATACTTCCTTCTATGTACAAGAATATAACTACTATAATACTGCCACTATGTGCAAGAATATAACTACTATAATACTGCCCCCTATGTACAAGAATATAACTACTATAATACGGCCACTATGTACAAGAATATATCTACTATAATACTGCCCCTATGTACAAGAATATAACTACTATAATACTGCCTTCTATGTACAAGAATATAACTAATACTGCCCCTTATGTACAAGAATATAACTACTATAATACTGTCCGATATGTACAAGAATATAACTACTATAATACTGCCCCTATGTACAAGAATATAACTACTATAATACAGCCCGATATGTACAAGAATATAACTACTATAATACTGCTCCTATGTACAAGAATATAACTACTATAATACTGCCCCTATGTACAAGAATATAACTACTATAATACTGCCCCCTATGTACAAGAATATAATTACTATAATACTGCCCCCTATGTACAAGAATATAATTACTATAATAGTGCCCCCTATGTAGAAGAATATAATTACTATAATACTGCCCCCTATGTAGAAGAATATAACTACTATAATACTGCCCCTTTGTACAAAATATAACTACTAAAATTACTGCCCGATATGTACAAGAATATAACTACTATAATACTGCTCCTATGTACAAGAATATAACTACTATAATACTGCCCCCTATGTACAAGAATATAACTACTATAATACTGCTCCCTATTTACAAGAATATAACTACTATAATACTGCTCCCTATGTACAAGAATATAACTACTATAATACTGCTCCCTATGTACAAGAATATAACTACTATAATACTGCTCCCTATTTACAAGAATATAACTACTATAATACTGCTCCTATGTACAAGAATATGACTACTATAAAAGCCCGATATGTACAAGATTTTTAATACTTTTAATACTGCTCCTTTTGTACAAGAATAAACTACTATAATACTTGCCCCTATGTACAAGAATATAACTGCTATAATACTGCCCCCTATGTACAAGAATATAACTACTTTTAATACTGCCCCTATGTACAAGAATTTAACTACTAAAATTTACTGCCCTATGTACAAGAATATAACTACTATAATACTGCCCCCTATGTACAAGAATATAACTACAAAAATTTACTGCCCCTATGTACAAAGAATTTAACTACTTTAATACTGCCCCCTATGTACAGAATATAACTACTATAATTACTGCCCCCTATTACAAGAATATAACTACTATAATACTGCCCCCTATGTACAAGAAAATACTATAATACTGCCCTCCATGTACAAGACAATACACAGTGCAGTCATATTATTATGACTGATACATGCAAAATGACCGGCATGTGTAGCCCCGACTGCAGTTAGAGTGGCGGGGAGTGACTCGTAGGGTATGGTAGTGTTGTGGATGGGAACAAAGGTTATATATATATATGCGTGATCCTTTGTGTCTCTATTTTAATGTATTAGTTATTATATACCTCATATATATATATATATATATATATATATATATAATAGGCACATACCTATATAGTATAGCATGTAAAAGCTGTAGGTTTTATCTTTTGTCATTAATGTGTTAAACAAAATGGCCGCCTGTAGTAGTTTGTATAGATCGTAGTGTAGTCAAAGATGGCGCCTAGTCAGAAGTTACACCCTGTGTTTAGACATTCCTGAAGCTGTGAGGAGTGGTCTATAGATAAGGACGTGCCAATAGACCCTCACAGCCAGGTACATGTGATGCCTCTTATCTACTAATTTGCAAAAGGGTATAAAAAAACACAATTTTGTGAATAAAGCAGAAAGCACTTGCACAGCAACAGGGCATGTTTTTGATTTGTTTTTCTCGGTGCACCTTTTATTATTTTTAAGATAATTTGGCCCCCCACAAGGACAGGATGGCCCCTTTGAGGCTACTTTCCATTTCAGTAGGTTTTCCCGGATATCTGGAGCTGACTGCATCCCACAGCTGCTGGAGGGTCTATAGAGCCTACACCACCATCCAGGCTCAATTGGGGAATTAGGGGCCACTACTGGGAAGTCTTGTTCCTGCTCTTCTGACCGATGTCTAACATTTGTAGCCGGGTGATGTCGCATTGTCTTGCTGGAAGATCCCATCCGCCCCAGGGAGGGTGTATGCAATCTGCAAGGAGGGATTCATACCCAAGTTGGTTGAGAGCAAGTTCCCCATGGAGTAGCCCCAGGGTTTGCCCAAAAAATTCCCCAACCATTACACTGCCCCCCCAGTTTTGTTTTTCCGTTTTGGTTGCGGGGGTTTTTGTTCTTGATTTTCGGGCCTGAACCCCGGCGCTATCCCGACCTTGAAGCAGAAGCAAAACTCCTCCAAACAACCCTTTCCCAACATGTAAAACGATACTGTCAAAAATATCAAAGCCTTTTCTCCAAAGAGCTTGTTAAAAGGGTGCGGTGAATTCGTCGCCCGGGCCCCATACACAGGGGTTAGCAAGGTGCGTGACTTCCGTAGTCCGGGGCCCCTAACAGTAGGGTTAGCAGAGGTGCAGTGCATCATTCTGTGGGGGGCCCCAGAACCGTAGGGTTGCAGAAGGCGTGACTCATCTGCTCCGGGGCCCCAAAACACAGGGGTTAGAGATGTGCAGTGACATCCGTATGCCCCGGGGGCCCCAACACAGTGGGTTTGCAAGGGTCAGTGACACCCGTCGCTCGAGGGCCCCATACACGTGGGTTAGCAGAGGGGGTGGGGTGACATCCGTCGCTCCGGGCCCCCATACTTTTGGGGTTTTGCAGAGGCATTGCTTTCCTCTGCTCCGGGGCCCCTACACGTGGTTTTTAGGGGTGCAGTGACATCCTTCTTCGGGCCCCCCATAACAGTGGGTTGCGAGGGAGGAACCGCCCCGGGCCCTTTTACAGTAGGTTTTTGCGGGTGCGTAAATTTCCGCTCCCCGGGCCCCCAAACGTAGGGGGTTACAGAGGTGCAGTGACCCCGCTGCCCCGGGGGGCCCATACACAGTAGGGTTAGAAGGGGCAGTGAATCCATCTCCCCGGCCCCATACACAAGGGTTAGCGGGTTTTGCAGTGAATCCGTCTGCTCCGGGGCCCTTCACAGTAGTTAGCAGAGTGCAGTGACTCCGTCTGATCCGGGGGCCCCATACCAGTAGGTTAGCAGGTGTATGATTTTGTCCCGGGGCCCTTTATAAAGTATGGGTTACAGAGTGGCAGTGACATCGTATTAGGCCATACAATAAGGTTAGCCAAAAGGTAAGGGCATGTAACGTCTGCCGTATCTTACACAATGGTTAAAAGGGCAGTTGACATCGTCTGCTCCGTGGCGCCTTAGCATGGAGTTACAGAGTGGTAGAACCGCTGTCAGGGCCCATACAGTAAGGGTTAGCAGGGGGCGGCACACCGTCCTGGGCCCCATACACAGAGGTTCAGAGAGTAGTGACATCCGTCTGCTCACAGGCCCATACACTAAAGGGTAGAGGTGTGTGACATCCACTTCTCAGGGCCCATACAAAAGTAGGGTTACAAGGACGGCAGTGGACATCCGTTGCTCCAGTGGCCCTTACAGTAGGGTTAGCCAGATTGGCAGTGACATCCGTCTGCTCGGGGCCCATCACATAGTTAGCAAGTCGTATGACTCCATTTGCTCCGAGGGCCCATACACAGAAGTTTAGCAGAGGTGCATGACCATCTCTGCTCCAGGGTCCATACAGTAGGGTTGTCAGAGGTGCAAGTCCATCCGACGCTCGGGTGCCATACTCAGAGGGTTTACAAGGTGCAGTTGACAATCCCCGGTCCCCAAGATGCTAAGAGGCAAGCGATTCTGTCCCGAGGCCCATTTTTACACATGGTTAGGGTGTGTGATTCGCTCGAGGCCCATACACAGTAGTGGTTAGCAGAGGTGCAGTAACCTCGCTCCAGGCCCCATAACAGTAGGGTCGAAGTCGAGAATCCGTCTGCTCCATGGCCCATACACAGCAAATAGGGGTTAGCATTGTGCCGTCACATCCTTGCTCGGTGCCCATAAGGTAGGGTTACAGGGCAGTGACATCCAGTTGCAGGGTCCCTACACAGTAGGTGTTAGCAGGGTCAGTGACATCGGTTCCCGGGGCCATACACGTAGGGTTAGCGAGGGGTGACAGTGTGCCCGGGGCCCATACAAAGGGTTAGCAGAGGGTGCAGTGACATCTGTCTGCTCCAGGGCTCCAACACAGTAGGGTTAGCAGAGGTGCAGTGACATCCGTCTGCTCCGGCCCATACACAGTAGGGTTTAGCAAAGGTGCAGTGACACCGCCCCTTCCGGGCCCATACACATAGGGTTAGCAGAGGTGCAGTGACATCGTGTCCGGGCCCATACAAGTAGGGTTAGCAGAGGTGCAGTGACATCCATCTGCTCCGGCCCCATACACAGTAGGGTTACAGAGGTGCAGTGACATCCGTAGCTCCGGGGCCCACACACAGTAGGGTTAGCACGGTGCATGACATCCTCTGCTCCGGGGGCCCATACACAAGGTAGGGTTAGCAGGTGCAGTGACATCATCTTCCGGGGCCCCATACACGAGTAGGGTTAGCAGGTGGTATTTGTGTGCTCCGGGGCCCATACAAGTAGGGTTAGCAGAGTGTAGTGACTCCGTCTGCTCTGGGGCCCATTACACAGTAGGTTAGCAGGTCAGTGACATCCATCTGCTCCAGCGCCTACACAGTAGGGTAGCGAGCTGCAGTCGCCCTACCGAAGGCCATCATAACAGTAGGTTGAGGGTTAAGGAACCAGTCTGCTCTGGGCCCTTTCATAGAGAGTAGTACAGAGGTGCAGTGACATCCGTCTCTCCGGGGCCCCTATACAGTAGGGTTAAAGAGGTGCAGTGACATCCGTCTGCTCCGGGGCCTCAACACAAGTGGGTTAGCAGAGGTGCATGACATCCGTCTGCTCCGGGCCCCATACAAGTAGGGTTAGCAGCGGCGTGACATCCGTCTGCTCCGGGCCCCAAACACAGTAGGGTAAGCAGAGGTGCAGTGACATCCGCTCTGCTCCGGGCCCATACACAGTAGGTTAAGGGGTCAGTGACATCCTCGCTCCGGGGCCCATACACTGTAGGGTTAGCAGAGGTGCAGTGACATTTGCTCCGAGCCCCATACACAGTAGGGTTAGCAGGTCATGCATCCGGCCCACCAAGGGCTCCATAACAGTGGGATTAGCAGATGGTGCAGGACCATCCGTGTCCGGGGCCCAGTACACAGTAGGGTTAGCCAGAGGGCAGACTCATTGTACCAGGGTCCCATACACAGTATTTTCGAGGCCAGTGATATCGGTCTGCTCGGGGCCCACTCCAGTCCCAAAGGGTTACAGAGGTTCGTGACACCGTCTGCTCCGGGGCCCCAAATAGTTAGATTTGGGTACAGTGCTCGGGGCCCTCATCACAAGGTTACAGAGGGCAAGTGACTTGTGTCTGCTCCGGGGCCCCATACACGTAGGGTTAGCAGAGAGGTGCAGGGTACATCGTCTGCTCCGGCCCCATACACAGTAGGTTAGCAGAGGTGCAGTGACATCCGTCTGCTCCTGCCCATACATAGTAGGGTTAGCAGAGGTACAGTGACATCGTCGCTCCAGCCATACACATTAGGGTTAGCAGAGGGTGCAGTTACATTGTCTGCTCAGGGCCTCAAACACAGTGGTTGCAGAGGTCAGTGACATCATTGCTCTGGGGCCTTACATAGTAGGGTTTGCAGAGGTGCAGTGATAAATTCTGCTCGAGGGCCATAAGTAGGGTTAGCACTGGTGCAGTGACATCTGTCTGCTCCGGGGCCCCATACACAGTAGGATTAGCAGAAGGTGCGGTGACTCTGTCTGCTCCGGGGCCCCTACACAGTAGGTTAGCAGAGGTGCAGTGACATCTGTCTGCTTCCTCCCATACACAGTAGGGTTAGCAGAGGTGCAGTGACATCCGTTGCTCGGGGCCCATACACAGTGGGTAGAGAGGTGGTGACATCCGTCTGCTCGGGGCCCCACAAGTAGGTTTTGCAGAGGTCAGTGACATCTGTTTTGCCCCGGGGGGCCCCATACACAGTAGGGTTGCAGAGGTGCAGGACATCCGTCTGTCCGGGCTCCATACAGTAGGGTTGGGCAGAGGTGCAGTGAATCGCTGCTCCAGAGCCATACCATAGGGTTAGCGAGGTGCAGAATCCGTCTGTCCGGGGCCCCATTAACAGTGGATTAGAGAGGTGCAGTGACATGTCGGCTCCGGGGCCCATTACAGGTAGGATTAGCAGGGTGCAGTGAATCTGTTTGTCCGGGGCCCTACACAGTAGGGTAGCAGAGGTTGCAGTGTCATCCGTTGCTCGGCTCCATAACAGTAGGGTTTGACAGAGGTGCATGACACCCGTCTGCCTCCAGCGCCCCCTACACAGTAGGGTTAGCCGAGGTGCAGTGACGTCCGTTCTTGCTCCGGGGCCCCATACACGTAGGGTTAGCAGAGGTGCAGTGACATCCGTCCTGCTCCGGGGCGCCCATACCCCGTAGGGTTAGAAAAGGGTGCGTGACATCGTCTGCCCCCGGGCCCATACACGAAAGATTAGCAGAGGTGCAGTGACATCTGTCTGCTCTGGGGCCCCAAAAGTGGATAATCATCCCAACTCTGATAAATTAGTACCAAGGTATCTGTGTGCAGACAGCCTATCACACGTTATACATCCACCAAGCCAGCGCACCTCACAGGATTTCCCTTATCAACTACATGAAAGTAGGAAGTGGTCATAATAATGTGACTGACCTGGGTATATATGTATTTATATCTATCTATCCATATACACACATAGTAGATTTGTATTTAGCTTAGTATATAGTGCTCGGCAGCGCCACCACCTGTCGGCAGCCATTATACCTGCCAGCGCTGATAGATGTAATGTTACCTGGTGGAGACTGGATTTCTTGTGCTGGATCTGGTCTCACCTGTCGGTTCTGCTCCGTGGTTTGGATCTCTCCACCTGTCTGCAATCTCCATAGACCCTTCAGCTGATTACCCTGGAGTCTCTGCTGGTTTCTGGAGGCTTCTCTGCTTTGCTGGTCATGGCTCTCTGTGTCCTAATATTGCTGACCATGTGCCTGTCCTTGGGTGAGACCCCAAACTTCTCTATGTGTGAATTTGTATCCAATACCCCTCTATGTAGCTTTGTCCACCCGCCTGCTCCAAATTGTAAAGGGGACTCTAGTATTTGGCTTAATTTCCCTTGTAGTAGTGGAGAGACTGGTGTGACCTCCTAGCCCTCATGGATGGGTCAGCCTGCCCCTGGGCCGCTGCAGGTTCTGTACCCAGGTAACATGTACTGTTGTGTTATGTGCAGGTGTTACAGACGATGCCCCCGATGACGTCGCCCCCTCATCACTCCTTGTCGCTGAGAGATGGGCCGCAGCATGGAAAACCGCAGGTCAGGTGGTGTGGATTTTGGGGTAGATGTCCATGGTGCCCGACTGTAGGGTAATTATGCAGTAATCTGTCTGACCTATGTCTGTCCTTTACATGTAGAATCACAGGGAGCACCTACCTTCAGCATGGAGCTCTGGGTGGGTGAGGGGCAGGTGGCGTGGCCAGGATGAGGCAAATAGGGCACGTGCTGCCCCAAACGAAGCAATCAAATCCCTGCTCCCGTTCTGACACTGTGATGCCCCAGCTTGTGGAAATGGGGCAAATAAAACACAGTTGCACATCTTTTTTTTTTTTTTTTTTTGCTGGTTCTATATAAATGATGCTATCTTTATTCTGGGGGTCAGTACAATTTCAATGTGTGTGTGTTTTTTTTTTTTTATTTTGCTTTGCAGCTCCTTTTTTAAAAACATTTTTTTAAAAAAATTTCCGTCTGTTGACCTGTGTGGGGGTCTCGTGTTTTGCGGGCTGAAGTGTGTTGTTCATTGGTACCGCTTTTGGATACCTGTAACTTTTTGATTACTTTTAATTCCAGATTTTGGGAAGGCAAAGCAACTAGAAAGAGAAAAACCCAAAAATGTAATTTTAGGGTACTTGACTGAAAGGAGGTGCAAGCACTTCTACGCTCTTCTGCAAAACTAATGTATAGCAGGACAGTGTGCAGTACAGCTCTCCTATTACTTTAACGGGGTGAAATAGGCGCAGTAAGCTGGCGGGTCTGGGGTATCTGACCACTATTCTGCAATACTACTGTAACTGCACACTGTCCTGCTATACAGTCTCGCCATCTTACTGCCCCTATTTCACTTTGCCAAAGTAATAGGAGAGCTGTAACCGCACACTGTCCTGCTATACATTAGTATTGCAGATTAGTGGTCAGGTGCTCCAGACCTGCCATGTTACTGCTTCTATTTCATCTTGCCAGAGTAATAGCAGAGCTGAAACCGCACACTGTTCTGCTTTACATTATTATTACAGAATAGTGGTTAGGTACCCCAGACCTGAAATCTTACTGACCACTATTCTGCAATACTAATGTATAGCAGGACAGTGTGCAGTTACAGCTTTCCAGGGTGAAAATGGGGCTATAAGATGGCAGGTTTGGGGTACCTGACCACTATTCTGTAATACTAATGTTAGCAGGACAGTGTGCAGTTACAGCTCTCCTATTACCCCTGACCTATGGCAAGGTGAAATAAGGGGTTAGATGGCGGGTCTTGAATACTTGACCACTAGTTGGCACAAACACTTGTACACTATTCTGCAATACTAATGTATAGTGGAACAGTGTGCAGTGCAGCTCTCCTATTACATTGGCATCTGGCAGTGGGTAATAAGGGCAGTAAAATGGTATGTCTGAGGTACTTGACCGCTAGGGGGTGAAAACACTTGTACATTATTCTGCAATGCTAATACATAGTGGAACAGTGTGGAGTTACAGCTCTCCTATTACTCTGGCAAAGGGAAATAGGAGCAGTAAGATGGTGGGTCTGGGATACTTGTCCACTAGGGGTCACAAACACATCTACACTGTTCTGCAATACTAGTGTAAAGCAGGACAGTGTGCAGTTACAGCTCTCCTATTACCCTCAGCCTTTAGCAAGATGAAATGGGGCAATAACATAGTGGTTCTGGGGCACTTGACCACTAGGGGGTGCAAACACTTGTACACTGTTCTGCAGTACTAATGTATAGCAGAACAGTGTGTCGTTACAGCTCTACTATTACATTGGCTTCTGACAGGAGGTAATAGGAGCAGTAAGGTGCCAGGTCTGGGATACTTGACCTATAATGGGTGTGAACACTTATACATTATTCTGCAATACTATTGTGTAGCAGAACAGTGTGCAGTTATAGCTCCCCTATGACATTGGTATCTTGCAGGTGGTAATAGGGGCAGTAAGATGGCAGGTCTACGGTACTTGGCCACTATGGGGTATGAACACTTTTACACTATTCTGCAATACTAATGTAAAGTAAGACAGTATGCAGTTACGTCTCTTCTATTATGTTGGGATCTGGGAAGTGGTAATATGGGCAGTAAGATGCCGGGTCTGGGGCACTTGACCACTAGTGAGTACAAACAATTGTACACTGTTCTGCAATACTAGTGTATAGCAGAACAGTGTGTCATTGCAGCTCTCCTATTACATTGGCCTCTGACAGGGGGTAATAGAAGCAGTAAGATGCCAGGTCTGGAATACTTGACATATAATGGGTGTGAACACTTATACATTATTCTGCAATGCTAGTGTATAGCAGAACAGTGTGCAGTTATAGCTCCCCTAATACATTGGTATCTTGCAGGTAGTAATAGGGGCAGTAAAATGGCAGGCCTGGGGTACTAGACCACTAGGATGTGCAAACACTTGTACACAATTCTCAATACTAATATATAGCAGAACAGTGTGTCATTACAGCTCTCCAGTTATACCAGCCTCTGGCAGGGTGTAAGGGGCAGTAAGATGGCTGATCTGGGGTCCTTCAATAGACTCCCAGTTTCCATAAGTCTAGGTCGGCACCCTTCGATTGTGACATGCGGGAGCTGATCGGGTGGTGGTGCCCCCTTTCTGTATAACTGCCTAGATGAGTCGGTCATGTTAAACACAGCATCTATGAGTTATACGGCTGGGATCAGAGTGAGCTCTGGTCCTGGATACTGAAGGCTTGTGCCGGCTGTAACTAATAACCGTAACCCCAGTGTATGGCGCGGGCGCAGCTCCTGAGCCTGCTCTATACTCTTGCCCCCTTCCTGATAGGTGACTGCCTATCTCTGCCTACCCGTTGTCCCGACCCTGGCAGGTGGTTTTGCCCCATTTCCCGACTACGGCTATAGTCATGTTGCATTGCCCCCCAAATTACACTATCGGTGCCAGTCAGCCCCTTGTTCAAGTTCAGTCACTTTTTGCAAAGCTGCCTTGTTTTAGATGCACTGGAGAGATTAAAATTTTGGTTGCAAAAGTATACACGCCCTCTAAGGAGATATGTTATAGATGCTGACCCTGGTTTTCCTTCATCTTGTGCACAGGAATGAAGTGTGGCACCCGTCCCTTGAGGAAAACTCCAAATTTTATTCAAATGAACCAGCGTATCATTGGAGGAGAGGACACGCCGGTTGGGGGGCAGCCTTGGACGGTAAGTGGAGCATCGCTAGGGTGTTCCTTGAATTAAGGGGTAATCTACACGTATTGTGGATTTAGTTAAGTTTTGTGTTCTCCTCCAATCGCAACCAAAGCAGCAGTCACCTTTCTTTGTTTGTGAGAACTGTTGTAAAAAAAATAAATTATAAAATAATATTTTGTTTTTTTTGTCTTTCAGGTCTCTATAAAGTTATACCAAAAACACATCTGCGGAGGCACGATTGTGGAGAAGAACCTGGTGGTGACTGCCGCTCACTGTGTGCACCCGGCAGATGAGTAAGTGTCCGCTAAACACCAGCCCTAGAGACCCTCAGGCCCCCGGTGGCCATGGGAAAGGCAATAACCAGGCTTGGGGGCCATAGGAGAGCATTGCTGGGCCTGGTGAACTTCGGAGATGACTAATGGGAATGGTTTCCCATGCCCATTAGGCCTCATAATGGTCACCTGTGACTGGGGCTGAGGATTGACCGTGTATTTTATTTTACATTGCACGGACATATTCCACAGCGCTGTACAGATTGTCATCCCTGAGATTGATCCCTGTCCCCTCACAGTCTGTATGTTTTTGGAGGAAAATTGGACAACCTAAGCTAACCCATGCAAACACTGCGAAAGCTCCTCCACCTGTCCCCTTGGTACCACCTGTGGGAGGCCGCCTGTCCCCGTGGTCCGCCCACCACCGACGAGGGGGGCCGCCTGTCCCCGTGGTCCGCCCACCACCGCCGAGGGGGGCCGCCTGTCCCCGTGGTCCCACAGCATGGTGCCTCAGTACGGAGTACTGTTACCATGCAGGGTTGGATTCCCATCCAGCCAAGGACACCATCTTCATGAAGTTCGTATGTTCTCCCCGGGTTTCCTCCAGGTTCTCTGATTTCTTCCCAAAAAACATCCAGATTGTGAGGGAGCAATGTGAATGATGACAATCTCTGTACAGCGCTACGGAATATGTCAGTGCCATATAAACAAACTAAATATTCTGTCAGTCCTTGATTTCAATGGTCACAGGAA
The DNA here is from genome assembly GCA_025379985.1 of Phyllomedusa bahiana. Classification (NCBI taxonomy): domain Eukaryota; kingdom Metazoa; phylum Chordata; class Amphibia; order Anura; family Hylidae; genus Phyllomedusa; species Phyllomedusa bahiana. Next base: position 70,218 of record JAODAL010018586.1, read on the forward strand.
ACCTTTCAGAGGCCTAATGGTCATGGGAGTCATCTCCTCGTCAAGAGGTTCTCCCACCATTAAAAGTTCCGGCACATGACTGCCCCATGTCTTCTTCCCAGAGACCGAATTCAAAACCTTGTGGTGGTGGAGAGTATGACCAGAGCGCTGAGGACCCCGAGGAACAAACCATCGCCGTGTCCGATGTGAAGATGCACCCCAAGTACAAGCATGATGGGAGCATGAGCTACGACATTGCTCTGATCTATCTGCAGAAGACGATCCTCCTGGGTGAGTGTCCTGAAGGTTGAGGAGCAGCCATTGTGGACAGTTCATCTCGGCTTCCTCGCTCTCCTCCACCTCCTTCCATCATAGACCTCTATTGCCGGTATCCTCCTCCTGGATGCTCCTTCAGATAGAACTTCTAGTGGGAGAATGGGGAACAGGTTTTTGGGAACAGCTCTATTGTTCTTTGTATGAATCTCATCAGAAGCCAGACAACCTTGTGTCAGGGTCTTCACCACTAGGGTATCTAAGGGGCATTTTATTCCTTTAAGACAAATGTGTCAAACACAAGCCCTGTGAACCAAATCCAGCCTGCACCATCATGTTATATGACCACCCCAGAGCTTGGACACAGCGAGCAGGATGGATGCAGCTTGGTAAAAGAGGTTGCGCCAGCACAGGGACTGGACGCCATCTTGATTTTGGACCTCTAGCAACTCACAGGCGATGGCACAGCTCTGACCGTCCTATCTGGGCACCTTAGCCACCCCTAAGGTCCTTTGAGGGCAACCATAATGCTGATGTGCCCCTCGGTGAAATGAGTTGTACACCGCTGATTAAGAAACATGGGCACAGTCCCCAATGCGCCTCTTTTACCGAAACTGTCTAGTGGTAAGACCAAGGCTCAGGCAGGACCTGGTTACATTAATATTGCTCTTTTTTTTTAGGAGCTCGCATACAGCCGGCGTGCTTGCCGCAAGTCGGGGAGAAGTTCGAGGTGGGAACATTATGTGTGACCAGCGGATGGGGACGGGTTGGCGAGGGTAAGGGGACTGCACCCCTACATTTTCCTCCCTTATCTCTGTCTGCCACCCTACCCGCTCTCTCCACAGTGCTGCACCCCCTACATCTCCTCCCTCATCTCTAGCACCCTACCCGGTCTCTCCACAGTGCTGCACCCCCTACATCTCCTCCCTCATCTCTACCACCCTAACCGGTCTCTCCACAGCGCTGCACCTCCTACATCTCCTCCCTCATCTCTGTCTATCCCCCCTACCCCCCTATCTCCCCTCCAACACCTGCACCACCTAATCTCCCCCCTTCATCTCTACCACCCACCCCCGGTCTCTCCACAGCTCTGCACCCCCTAGATCTCCTCCCTCATCTCTACCACCCTACACGGTCCCCTTCCACAGCGCTGCACCTCCCACATCCCCCCCCTCATCTCTTTTATCACCTACCCAGTCTCTCACACTCTGCACCCCTAAATCTCCTCCCTCATCTCTAACACCCAACCCGCGCTCTCCACAGTGTGCACCCCCTACATCTCCCTCCTCATCTTCTACCCCCTACCCTGATCTATACACAGCGCTGTTAACCCCCTACATCTCCCCCTCATCTCTTACCACCCTACCCATCTATCAGCGTGTACCCTCTACATCCCCCCTCATCTCTACCACCATACCCGGTCTCTCCACAGCGCTGCACCCTACATCATCTCTACCACCCTACACGGTCTCTCCACAGTGCTGCACCCCCTACATCTCCTCCCTCATCTGTCTACCACCCTACACGGTCTCTCTACAGTGCTTCACCCCTACATTCCTTCTCCCCCATTGTCTACCACCCTCACTGTTCCCCCACCAGTGCGCAACCTCCTACCCTCTCCTTACCTCATCTCTGCTACCACCCTACACGTCTCTCCACATGCTGCACCTCCTACATCTCCTCCCTCATCTCTGTCTTTCCACCCTACACGGTCTCTCCACAGTGCTGCGCCTCCTACATCTCCTCCCTCATCTCTGTCTACCACCCTAAAAACGGTCTCTCCACATGCTTGCACCCCTACATCTCCTCCCTCATCTCTGTCTCCCCCCTACCTGGTTCTCCACATGCTGCACCTCCTACTTCTCCTCCCTCATTGTCTACCACCCTACCCATTCTCCACATTGACAATGCTTTCTTGACCCTTTGTCACAGATGGGGACGTCCAACATCCGCGGGAGGTTCCCTTCCCCCCTACTGAAATACACCTTGCCTCTGTGTAAACTCCATGGGGCTTCCTCCCTTACATAAAACCATGATGTGGGGGTTTCCCCGGGTGGGGGAAAAGTTTCAGGGGGGTTTTGATGGGCAAAAGATATTTGGGGAGCGAGGGGGGGGTTTAGAATTGGAGCAGTAAGTGGGTGTGAGTTTTAGTGTCTAGGTGACCACCTTCTTTCCGCATAGGTTTCTTAGGCTCCCCCCACCCAAAAAAAAGGGAATTTAAAAAGATTGCACAGGAAGTCAGGGGAAAAGCAAGAAAACCAAAGGGTAAAATGTGCAGCAAGGGGGGGACATTTTGACATCTAGACTCTGTGTACTGTGGGGAGATTTGGAGAAGGCTTGTGGGGTGAATGGAGACACCCTTTAACGCCACCACCACTATCATTTCTGAGAATGGCTTCCTTTTTTTACTCTTTGGGGGGTTTTGATTTTTATCAAAATCTGGAGACCCCTCGTCTGCAACGGGGGGGGTCCTAATTGGGGGCTTTTTGGAAGTACATCCTGGGGGTTGGGGTTTTGGAAGACTGGGGGGAATCAAATACGACCAACAAACCGGGTCTCCCCCATCTACCCAAGTTTCGCCCTTTGGACTTCCTGAAAATTTTCCCCCTCGCATAAGTGACCTTACATTCGGGGCCATGGTTTATACGTAGATGAAATTGACAAAAATTTTCCCTTTAGGGACCCGTATCGTTCCCCTTTTTTATCAAGGGCCAAAAAAAATGGTCACCTCCATACCCCGCAAGGGCCAAGCCAATTTTTCCCGCAACAGTAAGTTAAAAAATAAAGGTGCCCCCCCCAAAAAGAAGTCCCTAAATGTATACCTTTATCTAATAACGCCCGTCTCTCCTTCGTCCCACAGCCTGTCCCGATGGCCCTTTTTTTTCCCGGGGATAAGATCATCAAGATCCAATTTACTAAAAGGACCGGGATCAGTACCTGCCCCCATACTCGCTGACTTTCACGTGGCGCCCCAAACCCGTGATAATTGCTTGGTTTTTAGGTTTCCCCCTGCTGTTGCTTATGAAAGGGGGTAAATTAACCTTGTTTTATATAAAAAAAAATAGTGTTGCTCAGGTTCAGCTCCTACTTTACCCCAAACCCTTCAACCGAATTATATCATACATTTCTTATTGCTTGCGGGTCCCACTGGGGGGACTCCCCAAAGACATATTTTGATTGCGAAATTTGGGGAAAATGTCTACATCTGGTTTGAGCTCCTTAGGGTTAATGCGGTAATAATTAAGTCTGTGAGTATTTTTAGCATGACCCCCGCGGTGTTGATGCAAGGGTAAATAATGCCTCGTATATTATATAAAATATAATGTGTTGCTCTAGGTTACAGCTCCATTTTTGCCCCAAAAATCCCTGCCAGCTGTAATTATGTTTCTTACTGTTGCAGCCCCCCTTGGGGGGAGCCACAGAAAATATTTGCATTGCACTTAATTGGGGAAGTGTCTACGTTTGTGTTCGGTGAGCTGCCTCTAGTGGTGGATGCAGGTATTCAATGTAAGCAATGTTGGATTAAAGGGACACTTTCTTCAAAGAGAAGTATTTTTGTTTAAAATCAATATTCATGTGTGTGTTATGTAGTTAAAAATACATATGAAATCTTGTCCTTTTCTACACGTGGAGTATGTGGGAAAAACTCATGGAGGGGGGAAAATCCCGCTTTACTGAGCGCTGCCTTAATTTCATTTTCCCTTTTTACAAAAATAGAATTACAATGATTGTTCTCTGGATAGGGATAAACAATAAACCAAACAAATGTAGTGTAGAAAAACTCAATGGTGGGCTGGACTAATCTCGCTTTACTGCAGCTGCTGCCTGTACATGTAGTCTTAGTAGGTAGGGAATATGGAGTGACGTAAAGATTCATT
>JAODAL010018587.1:0-74344 GCA_025379985.1 Phyllomedusa bahiana
TTAAAAAACGGCAGTTCATCCCGGCAAAAAAAAAGTCTTAACACACCGCTACTAAAAATAAAAAATTAGGTTCCAGAAATACCCATGATAAATATTCTTTTACACACTAAAAACACTTTTTTTTTTTAAAGTGCTTTAACCATAAAAAAAAAACTATATAAATTGGGTATCGCCGTAATCGTATCGACCCACAGAGAAAAGTTTAACTTTTTACGGATACTGCACAGTGAGCGCTATTAAAAATAAAAAACACTACTATGATTGCAGTATTTTCTTCACTCTGCCTTCCAAAAAACGGATTTAAAACTGATCAAAAAGTCTTGTCCCCCAAAAATTATACCAATAAAAACGTCAACTAATCCCGCAAAAAACAAGCCTGTATACAGCTCCATACACAGAAAAATAAAAGTTATGTGTTTTCCTGTTTGAATAAAAGTGTTTTTATTGTATAAAAGCAGTAAAAAATAAAAAAAATATACAAATTGGGTATTGCTGTAATCATATCAAACTGCTGAGTAAAGCTACCCATGTCATATCTAACGCAAGTGACCGCTATAAAAAATAAAAATAAAAAACACTACCAGGATTGCTGTATTTTGTTCAAAACGCCTCACAAAAACCTTAATAAAAAGTGAAAAAAGTGTTGTATGCAACCCATAATGGTACCAATAAAAGCATCAGTTCACCCCGCAAAATACAACGCTCTACACAGCTCTGCACACAGCAAAATAAAAAAGTTATGACTGTCAGAATAGACAACAAAAAAACGCAATTTTTTTATAGACCTATTTCTATTGGTGCAAAAGTTAATAAACATAAAAAACGATATAAAAATTTTTTTACCATTGCAATTGTACCGACCCCCATAGTAAATTTATCACATCTTTACAAGCACGCGAACCTGTAAAATTAAACCCCAAAAAAAACAAGGGTGGAACTGCGTTTTCCCCCCGCTCCATTTTCAATGGCCCAATGCTAAAAAAAAGATGGAACACCTGTGCACCCAAAATTACACAATACACCCCTAGATGAGATCCCTGAGGGTGTTAATCTAAAATGGGGCGACTTCTGGAAGGTTTTCACCTGTTCGGGTACTTTGGGGCTTTGCAAATGCGACAGGCCCCACCAAAATCTTCTTTCCAAAAAGCCAAATTAGCGATCCCTCCCTTGTACCCCCTGCCATGCGCCGAAACGCAGTTTACACCCACATGTAAGGTATTGCCGAACTTGGAAAAAATTGCTTAACAAAGTTTTGGGGGTTCTTTTTTTCCAGATTCCTTGTAAATATAAAACATTTTTAAGCTAAAATTGCAGATTTTTGGGAAAAAAAAATGTTTAATTTCACAGCCTAATGTTAAAAAAAAAATTGTGAATCACCTGGGGCGTCGATATACCACTACCCCACCTGAAATATATACCTTAAAGGGGTGTAGTTTTCCAATATGGGGTCTTTTTAGAGGTGTTTATTAAGTTTTAGCACCTTAGGGCCTCTTCAAACCTGAAATGGCGCCTAAATAAAATTGAAAATGAGACACCAGAGTCCAGTAGGTGCTCCTCCTATTCTGGGGCTTATGGGTGAGCAAAATAATGCACGAGGGCCACATATGGGAATTTTCTAAAAACGGCAGACCTGGGGGAAATGATATTACTTTTGCATTTACCTAGTCACATTTACCGTATTCCAGTGAATAAATATTGAAAATCTGCAAAAATAGGGAAATTTTGAAATTTCACCTCCACTTTGCTTTAATTTCTGTGAAATACCTAAAGGGTTAAAAAAACTTCCTAAACACTGTTGTAAATACTTTAAGGGGTCTAGTTTCTTAGAAGGCGTCATTTATGGGGGTATCTAACATACAGGCTCCTCAAAGCCACGTCAGAACTGGACTGGTCCCTAAAAAAATTTATATTGCAAATTTTCTTGAAAATGTGAGAAATTACTACTAAATTTTATTAGCCCTCTCATGTCATAAAAAAGGACATTTAAAAAATGATGCCAACATATAGTGGACATATGGTAGATGCTCGTTATAAACTATTTTATGGTGAATAATTATCTGTCTTGTACGCAGAAATTTTGGAACTTTCAAAATCACAGATTTTTCAAATTTTTTATGAAATTTTGATATTTTTCACAAAACAAGGCTTGTATGGATAAAATTTTCTTAGTAACGTAAAGCACAATGTGTCACGAGAAAAGAATGTCAAAATCACATGGATAGGTAAAAGTGTCAAAAAGTTATTCTCACATAAAGTGACACATGACAGATTTCAAAAATAGGTCTGTGTCAGGAAGGTCAAAACAGGCTGGGTCCTTAAGGGGTTAAGTTAAATATATAAACTCCAAAAAGAGCTTATACTCCTCTTCCTACGGTCCAGTGCTCTCCCTGGTCTTCCGTTTTTATACTTGTACTTTCGAACAGTGATAAGTAGAGGCACATGACCGTTGCAGCCAATCAGCAGCTGCAGTGGTGAGGTTCTTGCTCAGAAGTAGAAGATTAGGAACAGGAGACCAAAGAAAAGCAGCGCTGAAACTGGGGACTAAAGGAAGAGGAGTATGGGCTCTTTTTTTTTTTATTACTGGGCCTTAAGAAGCATAATATATATTTTTTTTTAGGAACTGGACAACCCTTTTAATTGTAGAGTTGCATTGTGTCAGAGAAACCAAGCCATATAGAGATAAATAATTTAATAGTTCTTCCTTCTTAAATCAAAGTTTTCATAATTTCCAACAGAACCAAGAGGAACTTGTTTGTCTTTGGTCTATCTGAGACATTTGGCCAACCTGTTCTCTCATTGGTTGAGTTAATCCCTCTAATCTGAAATCACTGATAACACACATTTGTTTCTATATGTATGGTGGCAGGGATGTTTACTGTACCATTCCATCACTTATTACCCAGCATCATCTAGGTAATAGGCCCAGATTAATTAGCCACCCCCCAACAATAGACAAAAATATAGGGTAAAGGTCGCCGCTTATGCAAAAGTATATAAATATATTGATTAAACTAACCAATTGTGTGTATGTGTATATGTGTGTGTATATATATATATGGTGTATAATATTATATATATATATATATATATATATATATACGCATGGACATATGCACATATGTCAGGGAAGATTGATTGACAGCTGACATCAGGCTAATTTCAGAAGCAAAATTCTTTATTTTGGTTAATACGGTACATACAATTCTTTATAGAGGTTGGTTTTGAGGTGTGCCGTGTATATTAGTTTTGAAACAGCACAACAAAGACTATGTCGTGGGTTTTTAGCGATGACATAGCGTTGCACTGCATGGTGCCTACGCCCTGAGGCATTAAAGCAGCCCCAAACCAAGATGTTCTCTCCACCATGGTTCACAGTTGTGATGAAGTTTTGATGTCCTTTTTCCTCAAAACATAAAATTATGACTTTGTGCAAAAGATTTCCAGCTTTGTCTCATCTGTCCATTGAACATTTTATCAGAAGCATGGCCGGACTGGGAATAAAAATCAGCCCTGGCACAAAGCCCCCACCAGCCCACATACAATATCCGCTTACAAAATTTCCCTTGTTCTCGCACCTTGCCACTTTCTAAAATAAACTACACTGTATAGCTGCTTTCACATGGAGCATATTTGGTGCGTTTTTGATGTGTTTTTGGTGTGTTTTTGTGCAGAAAGGCAGAGCAGTTAAAGGAGTTGTCTCATTACGAGCTTTCAGCCTGTCAGTGTCCCTGGTAAGTTGAACTGAGGGGCGTGCTTCTTGGTCTGTCTGTTCTGCTCCCTCTCCCCCCTCCCATCAGCACACAGGCAGCTACGTAACTTCTATACAGGGGGGGAGGGGGTTTGCTCTCAGAGTTCACCCTGTGTGTGCCTGCCTAGGTCTGTTGCAGGAGAGGGCTGATCTAGGAGTGTAGAGAGGAATATGAAGCTGTGTGCTAATAGAGCAGAGGGGATGCATGTGTTCCTATATCCCCTGCTTAGCTTACAAGTCTCCACATCTCCAGCAACAACAAGGGCAGTGTTACTATACTCAGGATGTGTCCCTAATACAGGAGAACATAAAGTATTCACATGCCTGATTTGTATAGTATTAGTATAGTCACAGTTCCAAAGACATATCATGATTATAGTAACAGACAGGGTCACTGCTGTCACATCTATCTGTGTAGAGAGCAGGAGGAAGCAGGCACACACAGGGTTAATCCAGGCAGCTCGGACACAGACGCCAGAGTCCTCCCTCCCCCCTCCCTCCTCCTCCTCCCTCCACTCCAGAAGCATTCTGTGCGGGAGGGGCTCTCTGCTCCGACCTGTCTTCAAAGGTGATGAGTCATTCAGACCTGACAGCCAGTAAGATAAGGATCAACAGGTCAGCTACTATAGAGATTTGAGAAGCTGATGTAGTAATACTAACAGGGCTAGCTCAAAATCAGTAGAACATTTGTAATGAACATATATTGCAAAGCTGCTTGTTTTTTAAAGATCTTTAAATTAAAACCCAATCATTGTAGCGAGACAACCCCTTTAATGCTGTACATTTCTGCACAAAAAACGCACCAAAACCGCTCTGTGTGAGAGCCCCCTAAACACAAGCAAGAAAGAAAAAGTGGTGCAGAGAAACCCCTCATCACAGAGTCAGGTGTGCACTTGCTTTACAATCCGGGACAAGCCCACACTGACACTACATAAGCACCAACATAACCTACAACCCCACCAATCAGATCCCCAGTAGTCAGGTCACCATCACATGAATACAGCAGTGATTCAACACAGAAGTAAAATGACCACTGACAGCAGTGACTCAAAAGAGACGTCATCTCTGATGGGAGTTGTCTTCTTCTCCTTTTCTTCTGCATCTGGCCCAAACCTCCATGACGTCTTCCCTGATGAGTTTTTCCCTTCCATTTTTTCTCTGTCCGGTACGGAATGCAATGTTTTCTTCTCCCGGTCACTACTCGTCCCTGTAGAATTTACCGCAAATACATCTAAGACTCCTCTCTTTTCCAGCACTTTCCTATCAATTCTCCAAACAGCGTATGTTAGACCCTAAAAATTAGAAATTAAAAAATGTCAGATAAGTGGCATGTAAATAGGTAGACCCCCATTAGGTAGGCAGGGCCAGTATACAGGCAGGGCCAGTATATAGGCAGGCAGGGCCAGTATGTAGGTAGGCAGGGCCAGTATGTAGGTCCGCAGGGCCACTTATAGGCAGCCAGGGCCGGTCTACAGTCAGGCAGGGGCAGTATATAGGCAGGCAGGGGCAGTATATAGGCAGGCAGGGCAGTGTATAGGCAGGCAGGGCAGTGTATAGGCAGGCAGGGGCAGTATATAGGCAGGCAGGGCCGTGTATAGGCAGCCAGGGGCAGTATATAGGCAGGCAGGGCATTTTGTTGGTAGGCAGGGCAGTATATAGTCAGCCAGGGGCAGTATGTAGGTAGGCAGGGCAGTGTATAGGCAGGCGGGGCAGTATATAGGCAGGCAGGGCAGTGTATAGGCAGGCAGGGCAGTGTATAGGTAGCCAGGGGCAGTATGTAGGTAGGCGGGGCAGTGTATAGGCAGGCGGGGCAGTGTATAGGCAGGCGGGGCAGTATATAGGCAGGCGGGGCAGTGTATAGGCAGGCGGGGCAGTGTATAGGCAGGCAGGGCAGTGTATAGGCAGGCAGGGCAGTGTATAGGCAGCCAGGGGCAGTATATAGGTAGCCAGGGGCAGTATATAGGCAGCAAGGGCAGTGTATAGGCAGCCAGGGGCAGTATATAGGTAGGCAGGGGCAGTATACAAGTAGCAAGGGGCAGTATATAGGTAGGCCGCGGCAGTATTTAGGTAGGCAGGGGCAGTATATAGGTAGGCAGAACAGTATATAGGCAGCCAGGGGCAGTATATAGGTAGGAAGGGCTACTTATAGGCAGGCAGGGACAGAAACTAGTTTAAAAAAAATAAAAATAATACCCGCTGTCCCCTCCTCTTCACCTGCTCCGGAGTGGGCGCTAGCTCCCTGGGACAGGTCGCGGAACAGGTGCGCAATGATGTCATCACATCGCACGCCTGCTGCGCGGCCTCCTGGGAGCTGAACAGACAGGATCAGAAGATCCCAGCTGTTCATCCTCGGCCTCTGCTTGCGCCGCACGGTGCAGGCGGAGGCCGTGTTGTCTGCATGGCTGGGTCTGTGACCCGGCCATTCAGCCGTGTGGCGAGGGGGCCTTTTGCGACCGTTGCGGCCCCTGAGAGTACGCCACAGACCAGCGCCGGCACTCGGGGCCCGCAGGGGGAGGGGGGGCACCGGCCTCCTCAGCGGGCAATCCGAGCCGGCGCTGCGGCCCAGACCCCCGTGGCCCACCGGGAAAATGCCCGGTTTGCCCTATGGGCAGTCCGGGCCTGATCAGAAGCATTGTAATAATATCCAGGTGGTCTTGGGCAGTGAGAGGGACCACAACAACTTTTTGGCTATAGTAACTTCCTTTGTGTTCTCCTTCAATGAACACCCGTGTTTTTCTAATAGTGGACACATGAACAGTTTTTTGTGCTTTGAGTCTTTTTTTCCAGTCTTTTGCTGTTGGACCACAATGGAGTTTTTTGGACAGCAGTGGCTTCCTTTGTGCTGTCCGTCCATGAATAAACCAACACAGGCTCTTTGTAACAGGGAAACTTACCCCCAAATGCATGCACATACCTCTGAGAAACGCCAAGGTTAACCAATAAAAGAAAAACATAGCAAATAAACACCCTAAGGGCCACATGTATCTAAAACTCACTTTGTTTCTTATAGCAATCAACCAGAGTGCCCATTTCATTTTTTCAGAGCACTATATGAAATGAAAGGAGCACTCTGATTGGTTGCTATGGGCAACAAAGAGCGTGTTAGCATATGGCCCTAAAATTTAACTTTTACTATTTTCAAAGATAAAACGATATAATTTTGTATATCCTGCATAATAGCCAAGACAGACAAATAGATAGATCATCCCTATCCTTACCCTATATCCTAAAAAAGATAAGGGAGGAGAACCAAATATAAAGCCCCTACCTAACCAATAATGGGGTTACCCCCCCAATAAGGACGACCCCAATCTGGAACCTAACCCTCGGAAAACTCTATGAACTCCCTTACTCTAAAGGTAGTAAATAAATAGGCAGAAAACAGCCAAAACAATGCACAATAGGTTACCTGGAGAAAAGTATCACCAAGACAGACACAAGCTATAATAAGATCCACAACATGGATATGTCAGTACAATGTTAGAGCTAGATACAAGCACCTAAAATCAGATTATTAATAGTTCTCGCTACTCCTAAGCCTCTGGGGTCCAGAGCCTCTGCCTCTCTCTAGCTCCTCTGCTGCTCCACACCCCACGATTACCTGGAGCATCAGGCTTTTGTAGGCCTCCAGGGCCATGTCAAAAACATGTGCTGGAACACGGGGAGTAGACACCCACCCAACACATTGCCTACTCTCAATAAGAGCCAACCCAGAAATAGCTATAGACAGCTGCCAACCGCATACTGTGACTGACAGCATAAATGGATGGCTCTTATCCCACCAAGGCCAGGTACCCTTGGTGGCGTGTTGCTTGTGGATCTTCTGAATAGCTCCACTTAGTGGCAGAAACATGCGACTGCTTGCTGACGATCTGTCACAGTACTCAATACATACTCCAACGCGTTTCTCCCACACGTCTTGCTGGGTTCATCAGGGAGATAATATAATACAAACTAGGAAAGAAAGATTCAAATACTTCAACAATACCATGCTGTTACGTTTTCAGAACATATAGTGGACAATTTACTATCAATGTAACCTAGAAAAGGTAGAATGTTTTGTATATCTAGATAGAAACAAGAAACATGTCTCGGTATATCCTATAGTGTTGGTTAAAGTTAAGAGAATATGTAAATTTGAGATTTAAGTCATTAAATGTCTTAGATGTCAAATTTACTGTACATATTCTCATAATTACAGAAGTACCACTTTTCTGGATATTCTCCTTTCAGCCAAACAGGGAAAAGTCCCAAACAACACTGTATAGGAAACCAAATTCTGGGAATACGGTTTTGAGGGCAAACAGCTGTCACCCCAAACACACAATAACTGCGATACCAGTAGGGGAATATACTAGGACTAAAAGATTGTGTTCTTCTATGATCAAGAAATAAAAGTCATTATTTAAAGACTAAGAGCGAGGAGACCCCAAATGGTCGCTCAAAGCAGCGGTGGAAAGACTGAAAAATAAAAACACAAAGGTCCTTTTTAAAATGTGAAAAAAGTATGAAGATCAAATTAGACGGTCATAATGTGGTTTTCTCTCCAGCTTATAGTGATGATTATCAAAAAATAAAAAAAATCTTATATAAAAACCTGCCATTATTATGGCAAGACGATAAACTAATGGCAATAGCTGAAGGTAAAACAAACTGTGTAGGCAGATAAAACAAAACATTAGGCAATTTACTTTCCCCTAGTGTTTTCTCTATGACTACAAATGATAGAAAAGTATGGTTATCTTAAAAAGGATTTTTTTAAATGTATGCAGTATATATGCTATATACTGTAATCTTTTTGATCAGTACTACATGGGCTGTACCACACGTAAATTAAAAACCAGAATTACCGAACACTTCTGTGGAATAAAAAATAAACATGCACAATCTTCAGGTGCTACAAGACTTTTTATTGATGAACAAAAACTGTGAAACACCTTTGGAGTCAATATACTTAATATACCCCTGGGTATATTCTTTGAGGGGCATAGTTTTCAAAATAAAGGGCCACATGTATGAAAACTGTCTAGGTCTAAGAGGAACCAATCAGAGCGCCCCTCTCATTTTTCCAGAGCACTATATGAAATGAAAGGGGCGCTCTGATTGGCTGCTATGGGCAGCAAAGAGAGTTTTAGACCTAGACAGTTTTCATACATGTGGCACAAAGTCTTTTTAGGGGTGTTTATTATGTTTTAGCACCTTAGGTTTGTGAACACCCTGAAATGGCGCCTAAAGAAAATCCTAATGAAAATGAGATCCCAGGTGCTCTTCCTATTCTGAGGCTTGTGGTTGAGTCAAATAGCGGCCTAGGGCCACATATGGCATATCTCTAAAAATGGCAGAGTCAGGGGAAAGAATGTTGAGTTGCATTTCCCTATTCACATCTACTGTGTTCCAGTGAATAATGGATAAAAATTTAAAATCTGCAAAAAAAAGGGGAAATTTGGAAATTTCACCTCCACTTTGCATTAATTTCTGTGAAAAACCTAGACGGTTAAAAAACTTCCTAAATTCTGTTTCGAATAGTTTAAGGGAAAAAAACCCCTGAAAAATGGGACATTATTTACTTAAAAACACAAGATCATACTTATAGCTCAATGGCTGGACAATGAACTAATATAAGTAGAGATGGGCGAATTGATTCTAACGAAGTGGACTTTGTTTAGAGTTTCAGGAAAACTTTGGTTCTAAACGAAGTCGAAGTTTGGGGTGATTCGCGGGAATGAAGCGTGTTTTTAATTGATAAAATGGCTGCGAGCACATGGTGTTACATGGGGCTAAGAAGTCTGGGAGGAAGAAAGGAGGACCCTCAATGACATGTGCAGAGATGAAGCCAATCAGAGACCGGCGGGATTCTGTGACGTCACCGCACTATATAAGTCCGGGCGCCATGCTCGCTCCTCACACTGCTCTCGTTGTGCCATGCTGCAGCTACTGCAGTAGCTCTAGCTGAGATCTCACACAAAAAAAGTTACTTTTATACAGCGATTTTTGGGGGGTGTCACAGCTTTTCTCAGAGACTGCTTCTCTTCCGTTCTATTTTTGATTTTGTGGGGTATTAGAATTGAAGTCCAGTGTGCGTCCAATTCAGCTGCATATTCATTTTAATGCTATCTGGTCAGTTCTGAAGCACATTGAATATCCAAGGGTTATCTAAGCCTGTTTTTGCTGTTGTATTCAGTTAAAGAAACAGCGTTTTTACAATCCACATACCAGTTAACTTTTGGCTGCTTATTTCGTTTGCGCAATTTATATCCAAGGGTTAATTAAGCGTGTTTATGCTATTGTAGTCCGTAAAAGAAATGGTGTTTTTCAACGCCAAAGACGAAATTTTTCCTGGTGATTCCTATAGCATAATTTATATCCAAAGGTTAATTAAGCGTGTTTCTGTTTTTGAAGTCAGTAAGATACACGGCGTTTTAACATGCCACATACCAGTTTATTTTTTGCTGCTCATTTCGTTTGCGCACTTTAAATCCAAGGGTTACTCAAGCCTGTTAGTGGGTTCATTTGGAGTCAAATACAGGGTTTGTATTTATCATATACAGATATCTTCATTAAGTCTGTACATTTTTGAACAAACATGTCAGACAGAGAGGTGGCAGGCTCTGCACCTGCGAGTGGCAGTGGCACAAACATTCCTGAAGCAGGCACAGGTCGCAGTACAGTAAGGGGATGGGTCAGCGGCCCTCACCTGTCCTCAATCGCCTCTGTCCCATCCAGTTCCCTCAGCCAGAGATCTACTATGTGGTTTGGGCTCAGCGCCACTATACAGCGACGATGAACAATTTGAGGAGGGCAGTCAGCAGCTACTTGGCAGCGAAGAAATAGGGCCAATATGCAGTAGGTGGCAAAGTATAGATGTGGAGAGTGGCATTGGGAGGTCATGTTGTGAGGGGTCAGCCTCTGCATACCAAGACTGTTGAGGAGGACAGCAGTGAAGATCAAACAATAATTGATGATGATGTAGCCGACCGCACTTCGGAGCGGGGTGAAGCAAGGGCTTCATCATCGTCAGGAGAAGAGGGCTTTAGCTTGCGCGTCAGGCAGCAGTGCAGCCAGCAAGTGGGTAGTGTGGCCGTGAGTCAGCAGGGTAGCAACAGTGCGAGGTCGGGAGCCAAACGGCCACAGGGAAGAAAACCCGCTTCACAGGTCCAAGAAAGTAGCGGCACAGGGGGTCAGCGTGGCAGCGGTGGTAGTAGTCACTCAGTGCGGAGCGTTGGTGGTAAAATCAGCTACTCGGCGGTGTGGCAGTTCTTTGCTAAGACACCAGAGGAGCAGAATATAGGTATATGTAGAATCTGTGGGCAGAAAGTGAAGCGTGGCCAGGGAGCCAACGTTGGCACCACGACACTGCGTCAACACATGCAGCGTCACCATCCGGTGGCCTGGGAGAAACGTGGCTCAGATGTGGTGGTCCGTCCTGCCGCAGCAGCAGCGCCCAGTGTCACGCATGCAATTGCAGCCAGTTAAGGCTCCACCACCTCTGCAGAAGGGAGCTGTTTCTCTTTGCCATCATCTCCCTGTCCAGATGCTCTTGCTCCTCGCTACTCATGGCGCCAGCAGTCGTTCAACGAGGCGATTGCAAAGAGACAACCGTATGCGTCCAACCATTCTAAGGTGCAGAAGCTGACTATGCTCCTGTCCAAGTTGTTGGTACTGCAGTCCTTCCCTTTCCAAATGGTGGACTCTGCACCGTTCAGAGAATTAATGGCCTGTGCCGAGCCAAGATGGAGAGTTCCAAGCCGTAATTTATTTTTCAAAAAGGCAGAAACAGCCCTTCACAAATATGTAGAACAGAAGGTGGGCCAGTCCTTGAGCTTATCAGTTTGTTCCAAGGTGCATGGCAGCACGGACGTGTGGAGCTGTATCTACGGTCAGGGCCAGTACATGTCCTTTACGGCCCACTGGGTGAATGTGCTTCCTGCCCAGCCACACCAACAACTTGGACAGGAGACGCCGCTTTCTCCTACACGTTGTCAAACTGCTACTCCTGCGCCAACGTCCGCCTCCTCCTCCTCCTCCTCCTCCTCCTCCACCACCACCACCATCTCAGCCTCCACAAGTACTGCTCCATCATACCACATATGTAGGGCACAGCGGTGTCACGAAGTTCTACACCTGGCTTGCCTCGGCGAGCGAAGTCACACAGGGGAGGAACTGCTCCGCATCATGCAGCAAGAAATCGATGTGTGGCTTTCTCTGCACCAACCGCAAATCGGAACCATGGTAACGGACAATGGGAGGAACATGGTGTCTGCGCTGCACCGAGGAGGGATGGTCCATGCGCCCTGCATGGCACACGTGTTCAATCTGGTTGTGAAAAGGTTCCTGAAGTCTTCCACCGATCTTCAGAAGATTCTGGAAATGGCCAGGAAACTGTGCATGCCCTTCATCCATTCCTACAAAGTCAGCCACACCCTCCTCGAGTTGCAGCAGCAGAACCGCCTCCCCCAACACATGCTGACATGCAATGTTTCTACCCGTTGGAATTCTAGCCTGCACATGTTAGACCGACTGTATGAACAGAGAAAGGCCATTAACGATTTTTTGATAATCCAGGTGGACAGGAATACTCCCCAGTGTAACTTTGATGTCAGCCAGTGGCAGCTCATGCGTGACACCTGCCATTTGCTGAGGCCATTTGAGAAGGCAACGTTATTTGTCAGTCGCCAGGCTTACGGGATAAATAACGTAATTATACTGCTTCATGTCCTGAAACAGATGCTGAAAAATCTGTCTGGGCAGGGGACTGGAGACGTGGAAACTACATCTCTCGGCCACATGAGTCCGGTGGGGACTGAACTGGAGGAGGAGGAGGACATTGGAGCAGAAGCATTGTCTGGTGAAATGAGTGGTTTTTCTGCAGATGGCCCGCAGCATGCTGATTTGCCTGGTTACTGATAGCCGAACAGTCACCATCCGGCAGAGGGATGACTTCTGTCTCTCCACCCTATTGGACCCTCGCTACCGGTCCAAAATGAGAGCCTTTTTCCCAGCTGCTGAGAGGGAGGACAAACTAAAATACTATAGAGAAATCCTCCGTAGTCAGTTGGCCGCTGCCTATGTGCGGCATTGTCCATCCTCTGACAGGTCTGACCTGGGGGTTCCTCAGCGCCCACGGACCACTGCCGCGGCAATGTGGGGAGGGGGGGGACGGGTAGGAGCAGTACCAGCTTCATCAGCAGCAACCTAAGTCTGGAGTCGCTCATGAGCAGCTTCCTGCACTCGCCAGCAGCAGCAGGTCCTTGAGCAGACCCTGAACCAACAGGTGGTGGCCTACTTGGGCAGCACTCTGCCACCTCAGTTAGAAGATCCGCTGGACTACTGGGCAGCCAAACTGGATGTGTGGCCGCAACTTGCCGAGTTTGCAGTGGAGAAGCTGTCCTGCCCAGCCAGTAGTGTGGCATCAGAGCGGGTGTTCAGTGCGGCGGGGGCCATCGTTACCCCAAGGAGAACCCACTTGTCCAGCGGAACAACTGACCTTTGTCAAGATGAATCAGGCGTGGATCGGCCAGGATTTACACAAACCAATGCCTTAGGCGTCAGATTACATCAGCCATGACACCTCACCCAAACTGTGAGAAATTAATCTGGATTCAAACTACCTGCCTCAGCCACTATTCTGATGCCGCCACCTGCCTGATGCCACACATCTGCTGCCAGTTTCTCCATCTGCCTACCACCATCTTTACCAGGGACTGGTATTGCCACCCACCTCCACACTCTGTCATTGTGCCACTCTATGACCTCATGCTGCTGCTGCTGCTATTGCTGGTGCCGTGACCTCCGCACTGTGTCATTGTGCCAATCTCTGACCTCATGCTTTTGCTGCTGCCGTGACCTCCACACTCTGTCATTGTGCCACTCTGTGGCCTACTCATGCTGCTGCCAAGTAACTGCTGTCTCACTGGAACACCCTGTGGTTTCCTAATGCTGTTTCCACCCTCACCCCTCTATGACGTTGCCACTATGTTTGATTTTCCCCTTCTTTTGACCTGTCAGAAGGAATGGGAAGGATCAGCATTGTCTAGCCAAAAGCAGGAGTGGATACAGAACACAGAAGACATGCAAATATCCCATTTACTGGTCATCTCTGTTTTCGATCAACTCCTGTTTGTTTTTGGCCTTAGCAATACTGATGGATTATTGACCGATTGAAAGCGGACACTGACGGATGAAAGGAAGGGCAAAATGATCAGAGACGTCAACACAAAATTACTGCCGACACCCTCTCCACTCATTTAGAGGGGGGCCTCTACAGGTATCAGAGTTTAACAGAACAGGTACTGTCATACCCTGTGACGGTTTAAAGCTCTGGCCTCATGGAGTGACCCCTGCTGTGACGTCCCCTTACTGTGCTGAGACCTGTACCGGCTCCAGTAACCTACTACTGTGCTCTTTGACGCTATGGTAGCATCTTAGCCCTCAGCTTTTTTTCCAGCTGGCGCTGCAATGACTTTATCAGGCTGCATTTCCGCTTCAGTTTTTTGGACAGTTTTGCCCTCTTAAGTGCCCAGGGAATTTTATAGTGAAACGATTCTAAGAGCGGCGGCAGTCATGTGCGAGTCATACTAAAACACAACATTGTATGAAGACCAAACCAAGCTCCCTGTGCATATTTAAGCATGGCACAACGTTCTACAGCACCCTACGGGCTCTCTGCAGCCAGGAAATAGCTGTTTTTTAACACAATTCTTCCCAAAGTAATTCGGAACTAAACGGATTTTGTCGGAAAATTCGGCGAAGTCGGCGAACCGAATTTTTGAATTTGAAATTAGCCCCTCTCTAAATATAAGTCGTAGTACTATCTGGGAGAAATATAGCAGGTGCAGATAACTAACGAACAATTACTTACACACAGATCCACCTTTCTACCAGATAACACTGGGTCTTCTACTGGGATTTGTTCATTGTCCACCCATTGAGCTGGGATTATGGCCTTGTCTTTGTGTTTTTGTATACTTTAGGGGTTCCATTTCTTAGATGGAGTCATTTATGGGGTTGTCTAACATACGTACATCCCTAAAAAAAATCCATTTTGCAAATTTTCTTGAAAATGTGAAAAAGCACTACTAAATATATAACCCCCGAAGGCCCTAAAAAAAATACACATTTAAAAATGTATGCCAAAGTACAGTAGACATATGATAGATGCTAATTATAAACCATTTTGTGTGATATAACTATCTGTCTTGCGCAAATAATGAACTTTGAAAATGCCAAATCTTTTCAAATTTTCTTGACATTTTTAAATTTTTTTACAAATAAACAAGGGTTCTATGGACTAAAATGTATTGCTAACTTGAAGCAGCATGTATGATTTTTGGTGCCCAGGTGCCATTTTATTGCGCGCATCAGTAGCGTAGAATGCGCCTGAATCTATGAACCTGTTCTACTACGGGTCATAGATTTAGCGCTTTCTAGCTCCAAAATGACATTTCAGGCTCTGGTAAAAGTGCTTTTAAAGTGCTCTACCTGTTCTAGCAGTAATACGCCTGAATTTACCCTTCAAAAGTCATACATGTGTAGCTTCGTACGGTTGTAGTGCTACACGACTGCAGCATGCCCTCCCATCTCAGGAGCATTACAAAGTAATTTGTAATGCGCATAAAATATGAGAGTGCGCCTCATTACAAATATAGCGAACAGGGCTGCGCCAGTTTTCGGGCTAAAAAGACGCCAGACATCTGGCTCAGCCCTGTAAATAGACGCCAGACATCTGGCTCAGCCCTGTAAATACATCTTGCCCAATGTGTTTGAATTACATGGATAGGTAAAAATATCAAAAAGTTATTCCCACATAGCAACTAAAGAGTTAATCGGCTCCTCCTGGAGTAATGCTGATGCTGCAGGATTCCAGCTGTAATGTACAGCTGGTTTCCCACAGTGATCATGCAAACTCTGTTTTAGAGTTCGCACAATCCCTAGGACGTAAACTTACATCCAGTTGCATTAACCCCTACATGACTTGGATGTAAGCTATAGTCCAATGTTGTGAAGGGGTTACAAATGAGAATCTTTCAGGAAGGTCAAAACTAGCTGCTTCAGTAGGAGGTTGAAAATAATTATTTGCTGCATTTATAATACCTATTGTGTGAAGATGAAGTAGCAACTGAAATTATCTACAATTACCTTATGGCAATGAAACCCTAGTATGTTAACATTTAAAGTATTGTCCCACACAATGAAGCGAGAAGAGAAAATAGTGCCACAATTGCTGTACATAGTTATATAACAGTTTGCAAAGAGTGTCATATGTCAGATTTGACATGCATTTTGTCAAAGATTCTGTGCCAAAATCTTCATCATCCTAAATCACACAACCCTGTTCACTTGCAACAGAATATTTTATGTGGATTTTTTAACTGCACTGTAGAAAAGTATCTGCCATGGAATAAGTGGCATATGTCAGATAGCCCCATTAAATGAAATTGACCTAATCTTTTTATCATTGACATCGATCACTTATCCATGGGATAAGTACCGTAATAAAGGTCTGATTACTGGGAGTCTCACCAATAGGCGGCACAAGTGCCACATCCTTCCCCACTGTGCTTGTGCAGGAAGGAAAGCTTTAAATGGAACAGTGGCTTAAAGTGCACTGCTGCTCCATTCACAGTCTTTGAGACCAAAGGAGATAGCTGAGCGCTGTTATCTTTGTCAGACCCATAGACTTTGAGCAGAGCAGCAGAATGCAGGTTTGACCTCTGCTTCATTCAAAGCCTACCTTGCTGCATTAGCACAGCGGGGGAGGACGGAGTGCTCGGGAGGGGGGGGTGACCCCGATTTAGCGATCATAGGGATCCAAGCAGGGATAGGTGATACATGTCAGTGGTGGCACAACCCATTTAATAACTTTACTGTTTTGCTGAAAGGTAGGGCAGGAGCTAACAACATTTACCATACACATGAATATTGGCTTATATGCATCTCCTTTGTCACAACCTTCTCTCTGAGGGTGGGAGGGGGCTGTACTCTATCACTTTCAGGAGACTCTAAAGGTTCAAAGGAAATCTTATCACCAGTTTTTTTTTTTACTAATTGAAACACGATACTGATATATATTTTCTGTGTACTTGTTTTTGTTTTCTGATAGTAGATTTTGTTTTCTGTTGTCTGTATATGATTATGGGGGCAGTAATTTTGCCTCAGTTGCTTTTAACAGCATTTAGAGAAATGCCTTACTGCAGCTACTTGGGCATAGGAGCCTGTGAAACAGGAGCTGACTCATTGACTTTTATGGGAGAGTTTCCTAAGCATGCTCTGTGACCTGTGCAGAGGTCATTGGGGAGGGAGAGGAGGTGAGCTTTAGCCATCACTTTCATTGGTGTTGCCTGTAGAAGTTGTCTGGGTGAAACTGCAGAATTATTTTGGTTTTAATATAGATAGTGAAAAGGAACATTAAAAAAAATTACCAAAAATGTACTTAAAAATTGTAAACAACAAATCATTTCCTGATAACAAATTTCCTTTAATAACCTTCCTCTGATTGCTGGCACCCATTCATCTCAGATGCCATAAAGTGCACACACTACTGTGCTTAGAAATACAATAAGGTAGTAATAGCTTCCAATATGGCCATCAGCAGAGAAGTATTTTTTATTAAAAAACTGAAAAAACACATTTGGGACAAATTAACTAAAATGATGGTGCAAAAATGTGTTGTAAAAATTACCAAAAAGTAGCGCATTTTGGCACATTTATTATGTGTTTAGAACACTTGAACGGTGTGGCTTAGCTGTAGAAGGTGTTAGTTTGCATGAAAGGGGCATGACTCAGTGTGACATTTTGCTCCAAAAATGTGTGTAAATTTTGCTAAACTAACAGTGGCATAGCTACAGGGGTCACAGCAGTCGAATTTGCGACCAGGCCCCTGAGCCAGGGGAGCCCACATGTCCCCCTTGCCACCCAGCTACATCGGTGGATCACATAGACCCAACAATGCAGCTGTCACAGCCACCGCCTGCATGGTGCAGGCAATGGCTGAGGCAGAATGGCTGAGATACACCAAGGCTGTTTAGTCTTCTGGAGGCAGCGGCATAATGTAATCATGTCATCGCACCGCTGCCTGCACTACCACCTAAGCCTATGGCTAGGCTCAAGGTCTAGTAGACGCCGGAAGTTTCTGTAAAGAGTGGTGTTCGGTGGAGGAACAGGAGAGAGGTGAGGTGTTTTTTTTCATGGGTGTGTCTGAATACCTACTGTAAGCTTGCACAGCTCTGGGATCACAGCTTAAGTCCTTTCAGGCATGAGACAAAGGCAGGTATCAGGTACAAACAGTCCATGGTCTGTGGGTTTATTGTACAGGCAAAACAAAACGGATGGCAATACATGCACATTGAAGCAGATAAACATAAACAAAACTCCTGCTTGTCTGAGTGCTTACTATACAGGTGTGTAGTTCCCTAACTATCACCTTGTATGATGTTGTAGCAGACAATGTCTTCCTACAGTGCGTACTTCTCCATCCTGAATGGTAGACTTCAGATACAGCAGACATCCAGTCAGCTACCTGCTGACCTTATATACTGCCGGGAAATCCCGGAGTGGGAACCATGGGAGTAAGCACCCACCCTGCTCTATGCTCACTCCCAATGAAAGGCCGACCCGGGAATGGCTGGTAGCCATACTAACAGACAACTTAAATGTATGTTGACAGTCTGTACTGCCGACATCTATCTAATACTGGCCTTTCACTCCACCAAGGCTCCTTACCTTGGTGGCATGTATCTTGCTCACTCCAGGCATACGCCCAGAACCTGGCTGGGATATACACTCCATTGCAGACTCTTCCAGCTGCAGCCTTACACTACCTATCTACTGGGGGAAGACTTTATTTACCAACCTACAGACTTGAGGCCCTATGTACCTAATTATCTACTGGGGGCTCCATATACCTACCTACTGGGGGCCCTATATACCTACCTACTAGAAGAGGCCCTATATAGCTACCTACTTGAGGGAACCCTATGTTGCTACCTACTAAAGGGGGCCTATATACCTACCTACTGAGGGCCCTACATTACCACCTACCTACTGGGCGGCCTATGTACCTACTTACTTACTGGTGGGCCCTATATACTTACATACTAGAGGGGGACCTATATGTATCTACCTACTAGAGGCAGCCCATATAGGTATCTACCTACTAGAGGGGCCTATGTACTCCCATACTGAGTGGCCCTATATATCTACCTACAGGGATGGGCTATGTACCTTCTTACCTATTAGGTTGGTATATAAGGTCCCCCATCTATTGGGGAACCCTATGCACCTACTTATTGGGGGATTTTATACCTACCTACTGGGGGCACCTTATGTACTTGCCTTGCATACCTACCTACTTACTTGGGGGATCCTATATACAGGGGCGTTGCTAGGGTCCCAAAATATCCGGGGCTTGGGCCCTTAATTTTTTCTGAGTAGGGCTGGGTGCACACGCCATTTTTCAAGCCACAGTGTGAGCTGCGGATGTGTTTTTACAGAGAAAAACCTTCTGCTCCTGTCACAAATTTTCTGCACATTCCACATAGATCCCGTCTATCTCCTCAGTAGTCACTGTACAATGGAAATCAGCCCTGACAAATTTGCATTTTCAAAACTTCTCACATAGATATGACAGTATAATACCTTACAAATAAGTCAACAAATAATACACCTATACATGGAGCAAATATACCAGACGAATCATTGTTACTAAAAAAAACATACAAAACCAAGACCCTAAACTATTACTACTTAAGGATCAAATAAAACTGCCAGACTGACTGAATGCGACTACCACCTGTGACTATAAGCTGGACAGACTCTCTGAAGACATATATTACCGCCATACAGTGATCATATAGTGGTAGGAACCAGTGTACACAGACTCTGCAGACTGTATATTACCTCCATACAGTGACCATATAGTGGTAGACACAAATGTACACAGGCTCTGAAGACGTATATTACCGCCATACAGTGATCATATAGTGGTAGATACTAGTTGTATGTAGGCTCAGCAGAAATATAAGTGATTACACTGAGTTACATTTGGTGACTTACAGGAGACGCCTCTGAAGAGTTGTTCTTTTTCTCTTCTTCTATTCCATCTGTCCCAGACACCATGACGACTTCTGCTGGCCACGACTCTTCACTGAAAAATTTACAAAACAAACATCTTAGACTCCTCACTGTATCAGCACTTCTCTAAAAATTCCTATCTCTGTACAAACACCCCATCTATAGTGCCCCAAATGGTAATAATTACCCCCTTGTGTCCCAAACGGCTATGGGGCTCCCACTTGTGCACAAAGTTTTAGTCTTGTTTTGTAAACCAATAAAGGAAGTAGTGAAATTCCCTGAGACAATATGTAGGTACACCCCCAAACTAGGTAGGCAGTCCTCAGTTAGGTAGGTAAAGTTATAGGTCCCCCAATAGATAGGTATCTCGGTCCCCTATTAAGTAGAAAGGAAGTTATATAGGCCTCAGAATACAAATATAAGTAGAAATATAGATCCCTATTATGCAGTTATATAGGCCCCTGTAGGTAGTTATAGGCCCCTGTAGGTAGTTATAGGCCCCCTGTAGGTAAATATTTGCCCACTGTTGCCAGGTTATTAGCCCCCTGTAGCCAGTAATATGCCCCCTGTAGCCAGGTTACTGCCCCCTTAGCCAGTAATATGCCCCCTTTATCCAGTAATATGCCCCCCTTAGCCAGGTAATATACCCCCTTTAGCCAGATAATATGCCCCCCTTAGCCAGATAATATGCCCCCTTTAGCCAGGTAATATGCCCCCATAGCCAGATAATACGCCCCCATAGCCCGATAATATGCCCCTTTAGCCGATGATATGCCCCCATAGACTTTTAATATGCCTCCTTTCGCCAATAATATGCCCCCATAGCCAGTGATATGCCCCCATAGACAGGTAATATGCCCCCATAGACAGGTAATATGCCCCCATAGCCAGTGATATGCCCCCATAGACAGGTAATATGCCCCCATAGCCAGTGATATGCCCCCATAGCCAGTGATATGCCCCCATAGACAGGTAATATGCCCCCTTTCCTAAAAAAATTAAAATAAAAAAAAGCTACTTACCTCAGCATGGTCCGCTTGTCCAGGTCCGGGAGCTGGTGAACGGTGTAAGCGGCATGACATCGCAACACCACTTACGCCGTCACACAGGGTCCGGGACCTCCGCGGCCGGCAAAGCTGCCGTCTTAGGAGATCCCAGCGTCGCAGGGGGCGTGAGGAAAGCGATGCCTCACTCCCCCTGCAAGGCCGACGTGTATGTACAGCGCTCAGCACGCGCTGAGACCGACGGGGGAAAGGACAGGACAGGAACGATCCGTTCTGCCTCCTCCCCGACTCTGACACAACGGCCGCACAGTCAGAGAGATCGGCGGGCGGTGCCCGCACCAAGAAGCACTCTAGGCCCACGGCAGCGACCTGGAGCCGCAGTGCCCAAAATAAGTCTGTCTAGCGACGCCCCTGCCTATATGTAATCTACTGGGGGACCATATGTGTCTACCTGTTGGAGGCCCTGTATACCTACCTACTGAAGGGAACTCTATACTGAAGGGGGACCTTACCTACTTAATAGGAGTCTGCCTACTTATCTGACTAATTTTTAGGGTTTATCTTACCTAAAAGGAGTGTCTGTGTATCTGCCTGGCTAATTTGAGGGGGTGGGTGGAGCTGCCTTCTATATGGGTGTGTTCCTACCTACTGGTGGCACAAATGGGTTCCCTATAATTGGCTCGGGTCACTTTTAATGTGTGGGGTGCCAAGGGGGGTATTATTACCAGGTGGGGTGCTGTGGATAAGGAGTTTGTACAGTGATAAGAATTGGTAGAGAAGTGCTGGAAAAGTGAGAAGTTTATGTGATAAATTCTTCAGGGACAATTTGTTTTTGGGAGAAGACATCATGGCTGTCTGGACCGGATGAAGAAAGAAAATGGAAAGAGAATGATTCATCAGAGATGTCAGCTGTGAGTCACTAGATATAACTGCACTGTAATCACTTATGTGTCTGCAGAGCACCTGTGTACATATACTACTATATGGTTACTGTATGGTGGTTATAGTGGTCTTAGTGTAATTGTGTATATTCAGTAACAGTACGATGGTTTTATGGTGGTGATATGTGGCCAGGATATGGTGGTATTATTTGGTCTTTTTATATTGTTGTTAATGATATTATTGGTCTTAATATATTGATTTTGTCCGTAACAGTATAGTGGTATTAGTCATTATATGTGGGATATTATTTAGACTTTGTATATTGTCGTTATTGGTAATATTGGTCTTGGTATACTGGTTTGGTCTGTAACATTATGGTGGTATTAGTCACTGTTTAGTGGTGACATGCGGTGATAATGTGGCCCTTGTACACTTACTGACCCACAGAATATAGATAACAAGTCTTAAACTGTTCAGTATTAACTCCAACAAAACTAAAAACAAAAAACTAAGCCACAATTGCATTTTTTTCCTGTTCACCCCACAAAGATTTTTTTTTTCTTGGAAGGAGGAGAGGGGGGCAAGAGGGAACAGACACTTTGGCTGTATCATTTTTTTTTTTTCTGCAACCTGGTCCCATTTCAATTTCATTTTTTATTGGAACATTCCCTTTTGTAGAAATAATTTTTCGCAGTGCGCTATGCCACAGAAATCCGTTACACCAAGTAGGTAGTAGTAGTCCACAGCCTTTGTCTGCAGGCTAGAGGTGCCTAAACTGAAATTTTGAACCAGGGCCCACGTGTCTGTAGCTACAACCCTGCCAACTAATATTTGGTCGAAAACTAAAGTCTAAAGATGCGCCAAAATTATGAAACAACATAAGCCACTTGGATAAATCTGGGGCATTTTTATATAGTCTGTCTAGTTTTATGCTGTTCAAGTCCATATACAAAATATTACAATCTTATATTGCATATTCGCATTGGCATATGCGATCTGGCTTCCTGTCGCCTAATACACTATGAAAAATTCAAAAAATTGCATAGCCCATAAAGTCCACAACATATATTTCTACTTGTATCAAAAAGACACATGCATTACAGCAAGATTTTTAGCTATATTTGCCAAATACGAAAGAATGTCACCTGCGATGCGCTCATCCTCAAGGAGCTTCCATCAAAGTTTTAGCCATACAGTCTCATAATTCGAAACGTCCAACAGCATAGGGGTCTCAGCATAACTGAGCATAGTAAATAAGCCCTATTATTTATTTTCTAAAGACTTTCAATTAATTAATGAAATTAAAATGAAGCATTCTAGCCATTGCCTGTGGAAAAAAGAATATTGTGAAGCACACAAGAAT
This sequence comes from Phyllomedusa bahiana, assembly GCA_025379985.1. NCBI lineage: Eukaryota > Metazoa > Chordata > Amphibia > Anura > Hylidae > Phyllomedusa > Phyllomedusa bahiana. The sequence goes on from JAODAL010018587.1 coordinate 23,066, forward strand.
CACGATCACATTGATTTTTCCTGCTTTCCAGCAGCCTCTCTTGTCCTATAGATGTTCCTGTTTGCCATTTCACAAGTGTATGACTTGCATTACTGATGCAAAGCATTTTAATGAGGACACAGTAAGGTTAAATTTTAGCTTGAATGATTTGGAAAAATCATTAAAGGATTATTAAACTTAAAACACAAAGCTCACAAAAGTGAAGCGTATAAAAGAGCCGCTAATAGCAATCCTACAAGTTCTTACATTGAGACAAAGCAGTGATCTTGGGGTCAGACATCGTTCCTATTAAAGAACATTGCATTCAGGTATTGTCAAAGCTAAAGTTACAGAGAATAATATGTAGATTACAGTTAACTGCGATGGAAATGCAGTAAGGTTAAACTTTAGTTTTAGCGGTCCTTACACTCACATGCAATGTTACATGGATAGGCTTCTCGAGTATTTCATATCATATAATTTACAGCGTTAAAGGGGTTGTCCAGTTTAATAAAATTGTAGCTATATGGAGCAGTGGTGGGGAAAAATAGAAAAAAGTGATACCTCCCGATTCCCACGACTGCAGCTCCAGAGTTCCCGGGTATCTTCCATAGGGAGTAAATGGAGCACTGGCCTTTCCTGTGCGTCAGGACAAGAACCTGGAAGTAAAGAGGAGCAGATACTGGGTGCTCCGAAACTGCAGTGACGGAGGATTGGGAGATAAGTATCACTTTTTTTTCCTTTTGTTCCCCACCCTGGCAACATTTAACTATAATTTTATTAAAATTGACAACCCCACCAAGCAGTACAGAAGATATTTTTATTGCCTTTTCTTTTAGTTATGTTTACTTAAAGACATGTCATTTTTAGCAAATCCTTATGTTCCCTGTGAAAAAACAATTCTGGAGCCTCTTCTCTTTTAACTCTATGTTGTGCTGTTCCTGTGTTATTCCTCCTAGAAATGTATTACTGAATCTGTCAGATAAGTGTTAACATTCCAGTTTTCAAAGGGGTGTGTCTCTGCACACACTGACTGTCAGCACTGATTGGACAATGTCAGACTGTGCAGGGACACAACACCAATTGGTAACACCCATCTGACAGATTCAGGAATACATTTTTAGAAGGAATTAGGCAATGTTCACACGGCTTACTGCCGACGTAATTGCAGAGACGGATTTAGCCCCGCAATTACGCCGGCAGCCGTGCCGCTGGGCGGGGGCGGGAGCCCGGCAGCTCGCCGGCCCCATAGACACTCATTATTCACGGCGCGTAAACGCCGTAAATAATGTGCATGTCACTTTCTCCCCTCTCGGCGGATTCGCCGAGCGGGGAGGATCGACGGAATCCACAATTCTTTATGAGAACTGTGGATTACCGTAGTTACTGGGACGGATTGGAGCCATACTGCAGCGCAAATACGGCGCGCAGTACGGCTCCAATCAGTCCCAGAATAAGCCGTGTGAACGAGGCCTAACAGAGGAGCAGCACAACACAGAGTTATAAAAGAAGAGGCTCCAGAATTGTTATTTGACAGGAACACAGGGATTTACTAAAAAAAAAGACGTCAGGTGCGGCCAAAGGTTGTCTCACTTAAAAAATTTGCTAAATATAGAATGTGGTTGGTTTCTTTTTCCTAGAAAGTAGTGTACTGTGGGGGCTTAGATGGAAGTTGTCCAAGTAGGCCACGTGGAAGGTTTACATTCTTTGTGGACAATAACACTGTTTACATGTCAAAGTCCATATGGGAACCATAGGATAATTGTGTGCTATTGTCCCAATGTAATTTATATGATGCGGATTTAAAAATCAGGGAAAAAGAACAACGTCATCTTCTGACACAGTTTCTGAATAGTGACCTGGATGCAGATTGGCCCTATTTGCCAGGTCAGAAATCTGAGATGATACCTTGGATTCCTGCATTAGGGCAAGAAGCAGAGCTTTGAAAGCAGATATAGGCAAAAATGAAATACAGGCAGTCCCCGACTTACATCGTTCCGACTTACATACGTCCCCTAGTTACAAACGGAGACTTATGGGGTGTGGCTGACATTCAACACTGAGTCACGCACCATGATAACCAAGTGCCAGCATGCCACAGCTGCACATGAGATACAGAACGTTAGGTGAAATCTTCTAAAAAAGGGCACAGACAGCAAAACTAATGTAAAAACCCTTCCCTGCACTATCCAAAGCTAAAAAAAAAAATTTTTTGCTGGAACTACATTTAATAAATAGACCTGTTCCGACTTACATACAAATTCAACTTAAGAATAAACCTACAGTCCTTATCACTGCCTGTAATAACTAATTACCGTATATACTCGAGTATAAGCAGAGTTTTTCAGCCCAAAAAATGAGCTGAAAAACTCTACCTCGGCTTATACTCGAGTCACTGTCGGCGCTCGGGCACTGCGATGGCCCGGGCGCCGACAGGGACGCTTCAGTTATATGCGGCTCCTCAGGGAGCGCATATAATTTAAGGCTGAGTGAGCGCACAGTGTCCGGGCGCTGCGCTGGTCTGGGCACTGTCCGCGATCCCTTCACCTACATGCGACTCCTCCGGAGCGCATATAGGTGAAGGGATACCACTGCGGGGCACAGAGCGAGCGCTCCGTGCTCCGCAGTGGACTCCGGGCGTCTGCGGCCGCCCGCAGTTTCCGGCACAGGCAGCATGTGTCATCACGCTGCGTGCGCGGCCTGATGACGTCACCCGCCTGTGCCGAGAAGACCGAGGACAGCGCATGGGAGGCGGACAGCGAGGAGGCGGAGCAGAGAGGGAGACGGAGCAGCGGGGAGCCAGGTAAGTGATTGTTTTTGATTTTTTTAAACTGCCTATGCCTGCCTACATCCTAGGCTACCACTGTGAGAGGTACATACCTTATGGTAATAAAAAAATTAGAAACAGGAAAAACCCAATGTGGATCAACAGGGATGTAAAAGAGGCAATAAAAAACAAAAAGAAAGCGTTTCACCTACTAAAACAGGAGGGCAGTGAAGAGGCACTAAGAAGCTATAGGGAAAAAAATAAAGTGTGTAAAATAAAGATAAAGGAAGCAAAGCTGGAGACGGAAAGACATATTGCTATAGAAAGTAAAACTAACCCCAAAATATTTTTAACTATATAAATAGTAAAAAAATTAAAACGGAAAATGTTGGCCCTTTGAAAAATACTGAGGGAGAGACAGTAGAGGGCGATGAGAAAAAAGCAAACGTATTAAACACTTTTTTCTCCACTGTATTTACCGAGGATGACCTTCCTGTTGAACAGAGAGATGTGGTAAACTCCAACTTAAAAGTTTCTTGTCTAACCCAGGAAGAAGTGCAGCTCCGTCTTAAGAAGATTAAAATAGACAAATCCCCAGGTCCAGATGGCATACACCCACGTGTCCTAAGAGAGTTAAGTGATGTCATAGATAGGCCCCTATTCTTAATATTCATGGACTGTCTAATAACGGGGTATGTCCCAAAGGATTGGCGCATAGCAAATGTGGTGCCAATATTCAAAAAGGGGTCAAAAAGTGATCCAGGAAACTATAGGCCAGTAAGCTTAACCTCTGTTGTAGGTAAAATGTTTGAAGGTTTTCTCAGAGATGCTATCCTGGAGTATCTCACTGAAAATAAATGTATAACGCCGTTCCAGCACGGGTTCATGAAGGATCGGTCCTGTCAGACTAATCTCATCAGCTTCTATGAGGAAGTCAGTGCTAGACTGGATCGGGGTGAGGCACTGGATGTCATATATCTAGATTTTTCTAAAGCATTTGATACGGTGCCACATAAAAGGTTGGTAAATAAAATGAGAATGCTTGTACTGGGGGAAAATGTGTGCAAGTGGGTAAGTAACTGGCTCACTGATAGAAAACAAAGGGTAGTAATTAACGGTACATACTCAGACTGGATCGCTGTTACTAGTGGGGTACCACAAGGGTCAGTATTGGGCCCTATCCTCTTTAACATTTTCATTAATGATCTTACACAGGGAATACACAGTAGAATATCGATCTTTGCAGACGATACTAAGCTCTGTAAAGTAATCAACACAATAGAGGATAATATGTTATTACAAAGGGATCTGGATAAGTTGGAGGCCTGGGCAGGGAAATGGCAGATGTTTAACACTGATAAATGCAAGGTTATGCACATGGGGAAGAGAAATCCATTACATGATTACATGTTAAATGGAAAAACACTGGGTAAAAGTGACATGGAGAAGGACTTGGGAATCCTGGTGGACAGTAAACTTAATTGTAGCAGCCAGTGTCAGGCAGCAGCAGCCAAAGCAAATAGGATCATGGGGTGCATTAAAAGGGGCATAGATGCACATGATGAGAACATTATTCTCCCATTATACAAGTCACTGGTTAGACCACACATGGAATATTGTGTACAGTTTTGGGCACCGTGCACAGGAAAGACATTGTAGAGCTTGAACAGGTACAAAGGCGGGCAACAAAAATAATAAAAGGACTGGGTGGACTACAGTACACAGAAAGATTGGCAAGATTAGGGTTATTTAGTTTAGAGAAAAGAAGGCTTCGGGGGACATAATAAATATGTTTAAATACATCAAAGGTCAATATAGAGATCTCTCCCAAGATTTATTTATACACAGGGCTGTATCTAGAACAAGGGGCATCCTTTACGTCTTGAGGAACGAAAGTTCTCTACATAAACATAGAAAGGGATTCTTTACTGTAAGAGCAGTGAGACTATGGAATTCTCTGCCAGAGGGACTGGTCATGGTGAATTCAATAACCGCGTTCAAAAAGGGTTTGGATGCATTTCTGGAGCGTAATAATATAACAAGTTATAGTGACTAGGATTCAGGAGAGGGGTCATTGATCCAGGGATTTTTCTGATTGCCAGATTGGAGTCAGGAAGGAATTTTTCCCTAAAATGAGGACAATTGGCTTCTACCTCATTGGGGTTTTTGCCTTCCTCTGGATCAACACCTTAGCAAAACAGGCTGAACTAGATGGACGACTTGTCTTTTTTTTAGCCTTACAAACTATACCTGCCCTTTATCTGCCTACAGCCGGCCCTACAGCTGCCTATACCTGCCTACAGCTGGCCCTATACCTGCCTACAGCTGGCCCTATACCTGCCCTATTCCTGCCTACAGCCAGCCCTACACCTGCCTACAGCTGGCCCTATACCTGCCTACAGCTGGCCCTATACCTGCCTACAGCCGGCCCTACACCTGCCTACAGCCGGCCCTACACCTGCCTACAGCTGGCCCTATACCTGCCCTACAGCTGGCCCTATACCTGCCCTATACCTGCCTACAGCTGGCCCTATACCTGCCTACAGCCTGCCCTATACCTGCCTACAGCCGGCCCTATACCTGCCCTATACCTGCCTACAGCAGGCCCTATACCTGCCTACAGCCTTCCCTATACCTGCCTACAGCCGGCCCTATACCTGCCCTATACCTGCCTACAGCCTGCCCTATACCTGCCTATTGGGCCATCTACCTGCCTATTACCTGTCTATGGGGCCCTATACCTGCCTATTACCTGTCTATGGGGCCCTATACCTGCCTATTACCTGCGTATGGGGCCAAATACCTGCCTATAATCTGCTTATGGGGGACATATAACTGCCTATTACATGCCTATGGGGCCATATACCTGCCTATACCTGCATATAGGGCCATATATCCGCCTATAATTGCCTATGGGGGACATTAAACTGCCTATGTAATTTTATTGGTATCCATTTTTATTTTTAAAATTTACCAGTAGCCGCTGCGTTTTCCACCCTAGGCTTATACTCGAGTCAATAAGTTTTCCCGTTTTTTGGGGCAAAAGTAGGTGCCTCGGCTTATACTCGGGTCGGCTTATACTCGAGTATATACGGTAAATGAGTACAATGACATATAATATTACAAGTTATAGTTCATAGATTCTGGAGTTAGGACGTTGAGCCATGGATTATTCTGATTGCCATGTTTGGAGCCGGAAGGAATTTTTCCTCTTGCCTGGGACAATTGGCACCTCCCCCCCCCCCCATGGCTGCATCTGAATTAACACAGCATAAAGGTTGGACTGAATGGACCCGTGCATTTTTCTAACCACTGTTTTCTTTCTTACTAATTGTAATATGTGTGATTTAGAAACCTCATTTACATGTATGACTGTTTTATTTTTCAGATGAAATATTATGATTCCATTAAAGCTGTCATTTCTGCATCAAATGATGAGTCTACGGCCTTAGTAATTGGTAAAGTGTTAAATAATGACCATGTTTCTACAGCATGAGAACTGCCTTGTCATGATATATGTGTGCACCCAATGTTACACCTGCATACAGGGACACTGAAGAGTTGTGCCATCTATATATTTTGGGGAGCAACCTTTGGAAAACAGACCATCTGCTCCAGTAAGAGTATGTTCACATGGCTGATTTGGATGCTTGTTTTTAAGCACTGAAATCGGCATCAAATACTCTGATGTCGTTTTTAGACGAGTTTTTGACAAGCGTTTTATGAGTTTTTTTCTACACTGTTTTCAACGTGGTTTTTTTTTTTTTTTTGCCAGGGCTGTTTTTGGACGCTGATCCATGTTCAAAACCGCATAATAAATGTGCCACACTTTTTGCAAGGTGGTTTGGATGATGTTTTGGAGCTCTCCATTGTTTCCTATGGGCAGTTTACTCGCTGAAGACGCCTCAAGAATTGACATGTCAATTATTTTTCAGCATTGGAAACAGCGCTGAAAATAAGCCAGTAAAAAACAGCGTCATATGCACATAGAAATCAATGGGAATGAACTGCTGCGTTTCATAGTTGTTTTTGATGTCGATTTGGGTGTGGAATCTGCTGCACAGCCATCCCGAAAACTATGTCAAAATCAGCTGTGTGAACATACCCTTATGGTGACTAGTATAACACTGATGATATAACTAATATAAAAATGGGGTGTGAGCCTGGATTCTAACATTTGAATCCAGAATCACAGGACTCTTAATAGACTAAGGGACACATGTATGAAAACTGTCTAGGTGTAAAATTCACTTTGTTTCCCATAGAAACCAATCAGAACGCCCCTTTCATTTCATATAGTTCTCTGGAAAAGAAAGGGGCGCTCTGATTGGTTGCTATGGCCAACAAAGTGAGTTTTAGACCTAGACAGTTTTTAAACATGTGGCCCTAAATGTTTTCAAGCAGATTATAGATTATAGATCAGTTTTGAAATCTGACCTCGTAAAATCAGAGCTGTGTAGACTACAGCTAGGATTTTCTATTGTGGTCTATAGGGATGATTTACAGTCGGATTTTTGTGGATTCTAAATACTGAAACTGCTTACAAATCCGAGTGTAACGCAGTCTCATGTAGACATAGCATAATAGTGTTTTGATGCTGCTTTATTTTACTCAAGATCAGTTAGATATTCAATGCAAACAGGGTCAGGCTGCCCATCAGAATACTAAAAGATCCTCCAGGTACAGCAAAAGACAGCCTTGCTTGGTGGTAGATTTGCAGCCAACTACATGTTTATGTGGTGAGCCAGGGTCGCAGCGCAGAGGATAGGAGTAGTAGTGGCTTACTTGTGTCTTGGTGGCTCTCAATCACCAACCTCTCCTGCTTCCAGGTGTCAGCACAGTGGTAGGGGTATCTGTGGGAGATGAGAGTGGATGGATTTCTCTCTGTTTCTCCTGGGACACACTCTCTATATGAAAATAAGACCATGTTGTCCATGGTGGTAACACAGAAGTAAGACTTGTGCAAATAGAACTCTTCTACATGTATACCAGCAAGGTGTTGGACACAGAAATCCCTTTTTCAGTAGTTTACACAGTTCCTACATAATTGCACAGCCAGCAGCAAAGAGCGTCCTCTAAATAAGTCCCATATGATTACATACTAGTCATCAAGGAGCTTTTCTCTTACCACAGGTGACCTGGACATCTTCTATATTCCAAAAAAATCAGTGTTTAGCCAGGCCAGAAGCTATCTGGACATCAACAGCCATGAGGTCTGCTCGGGAAGGGTTCTACCTCAAGTTTCCAAGAGCCCCCTTGTCTGACAAAGCAGTGTCCTGTTCTTATTGATTCCTTGCTGTCCTTCCATGGGATCTGTGGTTTAAATAGGCTGACATGGGACCAGCAGCCTCCAAACTGAGAGTCATAAAACTATATCCATTTTGCAAACACAGCAACTTCTCACTTTTGAACTACTAATCAATTTATGTCCTCTAGCCTCCCCCCTGTCTCCCTGATAATCATCTCCTGATGAGGATGTGCAGTTGTTAACCCTTCATAACATTGCAGCATCAACATGACATTGTACTTAAAATACACACAATACAGCATAAGAGTATTACACAGGCCCAGCGTTCACTTAGAGGTCCGTAACATACACTTCAAAGACACTGAATCCTAATTAAACTGCATTTTCAACAATATAATCCAGAGGAGAGATTATCAGAATTATTTCTTCTGATGACCACAAGGGATCCAGACCAATTTAAAAGTAAATGATCACGGATTTTAAAAAATGATCTATGACCCATTGCCCGAAGACACTATGATGCCCTTTGTAAATGTTTAAAAAAAATGCCTGAAGAACGTAACTCATACTTACTAACTCTCCCTGTTCATCAGGGAGACTCCCTAAAAAGGGGGAGTTCCCCCGGTCTCCCTGAAGAGTTGGTAAATTTCCTGCTATGGTAGGTTTGCCACCAATCTGGTAATCCACCAGCAAGGAAATTTTTACTGCCAGGGGGGCCAGTGCCGGTATTTTATTTGTACCAGCCATATCAGGTACTGGTAACTTTTAGAATACACTCTTGGGCATGCCTGTTAGGGTTTGTTCACACTGCTTATTTGGATGCTGAAACATGCTTCTTCAGAAGAGGTTTTAGACGAGGCTTTGATGAGGTTTCGGACGAGGTTTCCACCCATACAAATTAATAGCTAGGGCAAAAACCTTGCCGAAAAAATGCTTAAAAAACGCGGCGTGCACTATATGCACTTGTGCAGCATATATGGCTGAAAAGGGGCCAAACATAGTCACAAGTTGACAATGTTTGGTCAGTTTTAGCCTCAGCCTATATGGCAGCTAAACCACTTTATACATCTGAGTACTTTTTTTTACTGGCTGTGGGTTGCTCTTTAAATAGTGGTGGTGGCATGGTAAAGCATCATGAGATGCTGTCCTGACATCACTTGGTGCAGAGGGATCACATTGTAGCTCGGCTCTGAGGGAAAGCTGATTGATGTGCTGTTACCCAGCTTGGATGCTGGTTAGGAGATCCAATGTCCAGTAAAGCTGAAGGATACCACGTCCTTTATCAGCTTTCCTCCAAAGCTGTTACACAGATGTAAAAAGGGGTGTAGCTTTGTGCAAAAGAGGGCGTCGTGTAAAACAGGGGGTGTGGCCCACTCAAATCATAAAAGTGGCAAGCTGCAATTCAAAATCTCCCTGAAGGCCACTTCCAAAAGTTGGCAAGTATGACATAACGGCTAGTGTCGGTCTGGTTGCCTTGGGCCCACCAATGGGGTTGGTCTTGGGGCCAACACAGCAACTGTGGTACAAATGATTCTTGCACTCTGCCTTTTGCTTTCTGCCTCTCTTTCTCTGCCTTTCTTCCTGAAAAACAGCCACGGGCCTGCCGTGTCTAAGAGACCACAAGGGGTCCCCCTGCTGCCCTGTGGGCCAGTTCAAGTCTGATGACACCATGCTTTTACTATCACTACATAAAAAATACACACTTTTTAGTTGTATTTGTGTTTCCTTGGAAAACATCACTAAGACCAGCAGGCTACAGAAACATTACAGAAGAAGTCCCACAGATTTTAAACTGGCAACCCATTATGGAGCCAGGCTTTACCTTCTAGAACTTAAAGGGCTTGGTGTTTAGTCTTCATTTCCTTTAGAGAGGGGAGTCCTACACGGATCTTTGCCACCTAATAGGAAAGCAATGAGGCCAACCAGTATTAAATCTCCCCTCTGCATGAGCCTTATAGTAGCTGCATGTACATTATCAAAGATATGCCTTTTGTCAAGACTCTCCATAGTTGATGCATGTATATGCAGAGCTTCCTCCCAACTGCAATATTAGCAAACAAGAGGGGAAAGATTCAATCCACCCTTCTGGTCTACAATGTAATGAACTCATGATGGTCAGCAAGTACTATGGGATCAAAATGCCTAAACCAGCACCCATTTTTGATGTTGGACTTCCCCTCCCGGTATATACAATTGCATTTTCCAACTCCTCAGTGCTATAGTTGTTCTAAAATGAATGTCTTGTCTTACCAAACAGAATTAAGGGGTTTAAATTTACCGGTTTGTCCTAAAGTCGCATAAGTGTGATGTCACATTTCTTTCTTTTAAAGGTTGTACAGTTGGCACAACTAATGTAGAACAGCAGATGAAGGAAATAAAAGATCATGTGAAAGACCTGAAGGCCCATCGGGGAACATCCACATCTGTACCACCTCAGAAGAGAGCTAGTGGAGACCAAACTGTATTTCACGTATATAAAGGGGTGAAATCTTTTGCGTTCTGCAAGAAGAACAGTCTTGTCGTCACAGGGGGAATGGATCGCATTATTAGAATGTGGAACCTCTATGTGCCTGCGTAAGATGGCTTCAAGTTGTATAGTAACCATATTTCTATATAAAGGGATCACTTACCTATCATCAGTTCTTCTACTGCTCATAAGTGACAGCTTGCATTATAGCCAAGAGCTGTATTCACAATTCTGCTCACTACTAATTGAAATCAGGAAAAATGGACCCACTACTAACAACCGCTTAGCTGAGCTGCTGTGATACATTACTCTATAGGAGATATATTTTTATTCTATGAAATACTGTACCGTGTAAGAATAACACATCACAAAATGTGAATTTATTGCTTATTTTAGGCGAGCAACAGGCATGCTCCGTGGTCATACTGCCCCCATTTTTTTTTCTTGAAGTCTCATCAGAAGATAACAAGATCTTTTCAGTTGCGACAGACAATACAGTGAAGGTAAGAGAATAAATGTTACAGATTATATATTAAATATAAGGGCAGTTGGAGGTATTTTCCAGTGAAAGTTTTGCCCCATTTGGTTATGATAAAAGTGGGTCCTCTGAACCTCCCCTCTAAAAGCCAAAGCAGAGATTCATGCAAAACATTTCTGTCTCCAGTGAACTCAATACAACTGTATATTACATGGCCACCAATTAAAATATATTACTATATCTGGTCTGCAGTTTACTAGTTACATCACAACTATGATCTAATTAGCAAATACACAGGGAAGATACAGAAAAGAATATTGGACTATTTTCCCACAGTAGTAGTACAGCCATCAGGAGATTCTATGACATGTTCAATCTACTGTATTTATAGCGGTTGTCAGAGCTTTAAATCTTTAAATTAAGCCATAAGCGAATGATCAGTGTGGGCTAATTTCCAGGAAGCAGAGCACAGAAGTGCTACGGACCCCTCATTGTTTATCCTAGCACTATGCTGTGCCTATAAGCATGGCTGTGCATGGTATTGAAGTTTAGTCTGGCTCAGCCTCCCCTTTCTTGAATGGGCTGAGCTCCAGTACCATGTACTCTAGTGTATGGTAAATAAAAATAAAGCTACTGCGGCAATTCAGATACTTTATTCTGCTGACTGGCTTCATTATATATTAGATATTATGCTAAGCAGTGAGCAACTCAAACAACCCATTTAACTATGATGGTCAAATATTTTTCGAATTTTATATTCCCTAACGTCATTATCATTAGTGTTGTCCTTGGAACTTGGGCAAAATCAAACTGAACATGAATTCAAGCATTTTGATTTGGTTTGACCCAAGCCAATTTTCGGCAATATTCGCCAAAAAATCAACTGTAGTGCACATAGTTTAATTGATCGTAAGGGTCCCTTTGTCCCTATAACTGACAATCCTGACTTTCTACCGGGATCTTGTTCCAACATGTTTTTGGGTGGCACGAAAAAAAAAAACATTACGGTTATTTCATGTGGTCTCTAACGGGAAATTGAGGGCAGTAGACACCATCCTGGAGGGTCAGCCTCCTTCGGTTAGTTCACACTTCCAATACGCTCAATTGTCGTCCTTTTTTCATAAACTTAAACATACCCTGGACTGTCAACGGCCACTTACACCTTTTGAACAATTACTGCATTCGACGTCGGGCACGCGGCACTCATTATCAGTTTTATATAAACTTCTAATATCCTCCCAAGCCGTACATCTCCCGTCCTTTTGCCATCAATGGGAATTAGAGTTAGGGTGTACGTTTACGGACTCGCAATGGGAACGTTGTTTCCAACTTACACATCGAGCAGTAGTGGCCTCTAGACACCAGGAAACGTGCTACAAGATCTTATCCAGGTGGTATAGGGTGCCCACCATCCTTCATAAATGGTTTCCAGCAGTTCCAGACACTTGTTGGCGCTGTGGGAAACATGTGGGTACCATGGTGCACATCTGGTGGGACTGCCCGTTAATTCGAAGCTATTGGACGTCTGTCCGGAGAATTATCACATTGATCACTGATGTCTCGGTTCCTGACTCTCCAGAGGCCTTTCTGCTCTTTATGTTTGATTTCCCAGTTTCTAAATATAAAAAATCTATTCTTAGACACTTGATTCAGGCCCCCAACACGGTTATCCCTAAGAGGTGGAAATCTTCTATTCCTCCTTCTATTGAAGTTTGGTACCCCATGAAATCAATTTTATATGTCGAATGGAGGAATTGTTGGCCCACTCCCCCGCTCAACTACTTCGGTTTAATAAATTGTGGTCCTATTGGTTCATGTTCAAGTCTTCCGCCTCTTATCTGCTATCCTAGGGGCGGGACCTTTGGACGGGCGGGTACCCTTCGCGTTGGATGGGAGTCTGCCAGGATCCTCTCTCATGGCTGGAAGGCCGCCCTCAGGTGCCAGAATCGGTTGCTGGCGTATTTCAGACAAGGCTGGGATCTGTGTGTATTCTACGTGCTGTATTACTAATTTTTTCCCCTTATTTGTTGTCTGTTGTCCGCCCCCCCATCCGCACCCTTCCTTGTCTCTGTTTGTTTGTTTGTTAGCTACTTTAGGCTTCAATTGCTTTTTTTAAGCAGGAGTTTATTTGAGGTGTGCACACTTATTATGCAGTCTAATTTTTTACATTTACAATTTGTGTGCCTTGTTTTTGGTACTTATAGGGCAGAGCTGTCTTATGGACAGCTCAAGTACATTGTGACTTACTGCTACATAATTGTTTCTTACAAACTTTGTATGGTTTTCATATAATTTGTATTGCATGGTCTTTGCTTTATATGCTTTGTTTTACATTTTCTACTTCAACTAATTTCCTATCGAAATTTAAAAAAAATCAACTGTAACCCTAAACCCGGTTAGGTTTTGTTTACTGGGTCTGAAAGGGTGAACTTACCATTTCCTCAGCGCTAATGGGTCTGTCAAAGTGATAGTGCTGTGGGACGGGAGGTACTGGGTAATGGGTAAGTTAACTGATTGAAAAAAAACCAACTGATTCTAACCTCAAATTTGCGTTAGAGTTATGGTTAAGCTCATGACAGGGGTTAGGTTCAGGGTCAGGATCAGAGTAAAAGCATCCAGGTTAATGTTTGAATTTTTTCACAAGTGTGGTCAAACTAGTGTTGAACTGAACAGGAACAGATTCAAGCTAATTATCATGTTCTGTAATATAATATACATTCTCTGTAATAATAATATACATGGTATGTATACACTAGCTATGCAAAGAATGAAGGTTTTCTATGAAAAGATGTTTTCCAGGAAATATATACATGAAACTAAAATCTTTTTTTTTTTTTTATCGGATAATTTTTATTAAACGATTTATACAGATACAGAAGAGAACGTCTCTTTCCAGTATTTATTACATCAAGATACATAGATATACAATCATTTTGCTTTTTAGATAAAAACTAAGGGTGACATATATGATTTATGGCGCTTAGATGCCAATTTTTATGAGCATTACAATAGTATCAAATGCGCCTGATTTATGAACCCGGTCTTCTGCAGGTCATAAATCAGGTGCATTCTAGCGCTAAGATGACACTTTGAAAGTGGTTTACCTGTTCCAGAAGTAATTTGCCTGCAATTGCCGTACTGAAGCTATAAATCTATGCCTTCGTATGGTTCTAGTGCACCCCGCCTCCCGCTAGCCCTCGAAATCAGGTGCAGTACAAAGTGCCATGGGCGCTCTGTAAAGCACCTGATATTGGCGTGTAGCAGATTTAAAACTATAGCGAACGGGGCTGCGCGGGAAAGATGCCAGACTTCTGCTGCAGCCCTGTTCATACATGTCGACCTAAGAGTATATTATGAATATGTCGGTACCATAAATCTTGATACATGCATTCAGCAGTATTAGCATACAACCATGAACAAACCCCAACCATCAGACCCATACCCACCAAGCCAAGAGCAGTACCCATCATTATATTTAGCAACTTGTAATCAAGGACAGAAGTCACTTTGTCAAGAGGGTCTACTCCTTTTGTTAAACTAATAGTAATAGGAATGGACAATACTCGCACTCCTCACGCCATTCCTGAGTTACGTAGCAATAAGGAACAAGAGAGCAAACCTAGGGACTTGAGCCAAGGGCTCCATATACCTTCATATTTTCTCAGAGCATTTCTTTTCAAGTATACCCCCCTCCAATTTGATGACATTATTTAATTTGTTTATATACTTAGTTATGCTTGGTGGAGAAGGCTGGATCCATCTAAAGGCAATTAACTTTCTGGCCATATATAACATTCGTGAAATGCTAATTCTTTATTCCACATCACATACTATGGGACAAATGTATGAAATTTGGCGTTTAAACGCCAAATTTCATGCCCATTAAAATAGCATAGAATGCGCCTGATTTATGAACCTGCTCTACAGCAGGTCATAAATCAGGTGTATTCTGGGGGGCGTGGCCAGGCCAGGGATGTGAGCAGTTGCTTCTCCTGTGAGCTCTGTTGTGATGCTCCTTAAACTCAGCTCAACTAAGCCTTTGAACCTGCAGGCAAGCACAACACTGGCACTCTGGTTTCCAGCTCACTGTGAGGGTCGTTTTAAGCCCTCTCTGACCCCTGTGTGTACTTTAGAACTGGACTTAGCCCTGTGGAAAGAGGAGCCCCTCAGTCCATCCAACAGCAGCCATTGCTGACATTCACATGCTGCCCTGAGTTGCTGCACACATCCTCCTCATCCAGGTTCCTTCTGAGGAATACTCACCCATGCTGACAGCACAGTGATCAGACAGGAAACTTCCTATCTGCCAGATCATCTCTCATCCTTGGAGATGTAATTACAGAGCCCAGTCCCAGGATCACAAGGGACTTTAGCACAGCTGGGTATTTTCTGCCAGCAAGGAGCAAGTGGAAGATAAGGTCTGTGGAAATCTCACAGAGCTACAAACTTTACCTGCTTATACCCATCCACTGGGAAATACCTGCTCCACTATTATTTGTCACACCTATGAAGCTACATATAGCTCCCAGGCTTTATAATAACCTGTGGCTCCTTTAGCCTTCTATCTCCCTGAAGACAGCAGGAGACACCATTTTACAAGCCCCTCCTCATAGAAAGAAGGCTCCACACTGCATTAACTTGCCTGTTCACACTATCCTAACAGAATTATTCACAGCTCATGGCAGAACTCTTGTGTTAAGCATTATCACTGATCCAATCCAGGGACACAACAGACTTCTATTTTTGTACCTGGGCATTTATACTCTTTCCAGAGGTGCTGGTTCTATAATCTGCAAATCCAGCGGGGGTGAAGTTATATAAAAAAATACAAAAAACATATCTATAGGCACCTCCCCCACGTGGTACTTCTACAGTTTTTCCTAAGGTCCTCTGCAACACAATTTCTGCTCTCTCTCCAATCATGGGAGGTACTTCTAAGAAGAACCAAAAGAATAAGCCAACCAAACTTCCGGAATTCTTCTCCTCCTCGCAATCCAGATCCTCAACTAGAAGTGGCCTACAATTTCCTCCATCTTCCCCGACTCCTTCTTCCAAGGCAGGCTCAGTAGATTTTGAACAGCATGATCTGCCTGATTCCCAGCCTCTGACTGTATCCTTGCTCCAACAACTGTTCTCATCTTTCCGTTCAACTTTGCAATCTGATATTAAACAGATGATGGGGGAGCTCAAACAAGACTTTCAATCACTAGTGGCCCGCACTGAACATATTGAGAACAAGATGTCAGACTTTGCAAATTCCCACAATTCCCTAATTGATGCTAATAATGCATTAGAAGAGGAAGTTCAACATCTGGCCTCAAAAGTTCTTGACCTAGAGGACCGATCCAGGCGTAATAATGTTAGAATCCGTGGCATCCCTGAATCTATCTTGCCTGACCAGTTAAACGCATACCTAACAGATCTGATGGCTCTCGTCTTGCCAACTTCTTCAACTCTAGACCTAATGATCGATAGGATCCACAGGATCCCTAAACCCAAAAACCTACCTCAACAAGTTCCGAGAGACACTATAGCCGAATACATTTCTACAACATTAAGGAGGAATTTCTAAGGGCTTTAAGAAAGACGGACTCGCTCCCAGACCGTTTCCAAGCAATTTCCATCTTCCCGGATTTATCCTCTGCAACCATGCTTAAAAGGAAAGAGTTCCAGCCATACACAAGAATCCTACGAGATAAGGATATTCAATATCGATGGGGATTCCCAGTTAAATTAATAATTGTCAGGGATGGCACCCAATTTATATGCCACACTCCAGAAGAGGCCAGCCTTACCCTGAAAAATTGGAACCTTCTATCATCAGCAGACGCTATTCCAGTGAGAAATAAAC
Source organism: Phyllomedusa bahiana (assembly GCA_025379985.1). NCBI lineage: Eukaryota > Metazoa > Chordata > Amphibia > Anura > Hylidae > Phyllomedusa > Phyllomedusa bahiana. The sequence continues at coordinate 39,856 of JAODAL010018587.1, forward strand.
AAATGAAACCCGGAATAATCACACCTCTGTGGTCAGATAAGACCAGCAGATCAAGATGCAGGACTGAGGATTGAAATTTCATTAGTATCCTTTAAGCTTGCTTTGCGGTTCCTTCTGTGCAATGGAGCGTCACTCCAGAGCTCCTTCTCAATGATTTTTCTTGAGATAGGCAATTGACTTGCCCCACTGTTTATTTCCGTTTGACGGAAATACTTTTCTACTGCATTCTCTATTTTCAACAGTTTCAACAGTTCAAATGTTGGCTCTATGTTTAGAGCTAATTCCTTTTTATAATGTTTATTATTGCCATGTCTTAACTTTCCTTGACCTGCTTACATACTTTTATAGAAATGTCAATGTTAACAATACATATGTGATCTATCTTTCTTTTACTTCTCCATTATGGGTATTAAGTTTATGTCACTAAATGTAAATGGTCTCAATTCTCCGTTCAAGAGATCACTTTTATGGAAAGATGTACTCACATCCCGTGCAGATGTAGTATGCTTGCAGGAAACACACCTACATAATAAAGATACCTTTAGACTTAAACATAAAAGATTTCCTCATGTGTTCCACTCTGCGCTGGATCTGAAGAAAGCTGGAGTCTCAATTTTTATCAGAGATTCTGTTGCTTTTTCCCATATACAATCTGTTTTCGACCCCAAAGGGCGATATATAATTCTACAATGCACATTGAATTCTATGTTATATACACTAGTAACTGTATATGCTCCGAACAAGCATCAGGCATCCTTTGTTTCCAGAGTTCTCACCAAAACCAAAAAGCTACTTAAAGGTAACCTGGTGATTTGTGGAGATTTTAATATGGTAATAGATAGAACACAAGATAGATCCAAAGGTTGCTCTAAACACGCCCCAGAACTTAAAAATGTAATTTTGGAGGAAAATTTACATGATCCTTGGCGGTATTCCCACCCAGAAGAAATAGATTTCACACACTACTCTGCAGCAAGGAACACTCACTCGAGAATTGATTTTTTCCTTCTAAATAGACAAGCACTGTTACTTGTCGTTAACTCACAAATAGGACATATCACATGGTCAGATCATGCCCCAACCTATCTTACCCTACAAGATCGTTTTTCCCCTCCTTTTCATACCCCATGGCGCCTGAACAACTTTTTACTTAAATCCATGAAAATAACCTCAGAAATTAATAATTCCCTTAAAGAATACTTTGACATAAATACTCCTTCGACACCTTCAGAAGAAACCTTGTGGTGCGCACATAAAGCGTATATAAGAGGAATATTTATGAACATATCAACTAGAGAAAAGCGTAACAGAGAAAAGACGCTCACTGAACTTTTAGACAAAATTAAACACTTAGACTCCCAATTTAAATTAAATCCTTCACAAAACATGAGGGAAGAACTTGCCTCTCTCCGAAGGCAATTGAGCACATTGCATCTACAACAATATGAGAATCATCTAAATAGATTGCGTTGGAATTTCTATTTACAAGGTGATAGACCCGGCAGACTCCTAGCCAAAAGGATCAAAACAATCCAAGCCAGATCCAGAATACCGTACATTACATCCCCCAATAACACAAAAATATACGATCCACAACAAATTTCTAACGCATTTGCAACATACTATAGATCACTATACAATCTTAGTTCAGACAAGAACATTCCAGCAGTGCAAAAGGAAGATATTGACAAATTCTTAAATGAAATATCACTCCCCTCCTTGACCAAAGATCAACTTGATTCCCTTAATCTACCTATATCACCCCCAGAAATTGAGAGGACTATCAAACAATTAAAATGCAACAAATCTCCTGGCCCAGATGGCCTATCTAATGAGTATTTTAAACTCTTCTCGCCCATCTTATCCCCACATCTGTCCCGTCTCTTTAATACCATCACAACCAAAGGCACACTACCGGCAGAGATGCTTTGTGCAACCATCTCTACTATCCCTAAGCCTGGGAAATCAACGGACCTAGTTACAAACTACAGACCAATTTCACTACTCAACTCTGATATCAAAATATACTCTAAAATCCTAGCAAACAGACTCAATGATATCCTTCCATCCCTGATCAGCAAGGACCAGGTGGGGTTCATCAAAGGCAGACAGACGAGAGATGGTATACGGCGAGTTTTGGATGTCTTGCAAATTCACAAAAGCTACCCCTTGCTCTTCTGTCACTAGACGGAGAGAAAGCATTTGACAGGATAAATTGGGGTTATATGAAAGAGGTTTTATTAAAATTTGGCTTTTGTGGACCAATATTTAATTCCATAATGTCATTATATTCTCTTCCCTCTGCCAGGGTCTACTCGTCCGGATTTCTTTCAGAAAAGTTCCCCATTTCCAATGGAACAAGACAAGGGTGCCCACTGTCACCCTTGATCTATGATTTGTGCGCTGAGCCTTTAGCAGAACACATTCGGAAATCCTCTCTAATTAAAGGGGTTACCATAAATAAAAATACCCATACGGTGAGCCTATATGCAGATGATATTTTAATCATGTGCCAACAGCCTGATAAATCCATTCCTGCATTACTGGCCCTATTGGAACGTTATGCTCATATTTCATACTACAAATTAAACATAACAAAATCTATACTTCTCCCTATAAATTGTCATTCTTCCTTAAAATCTCAACTACCCAACATTAATTTTATTTGGGCAACCTCTTTTGTCCCCTATCTAGGAATCAAAATATACCCAAACATTAACACCACCATAGAAAAGAATCTGGAGGATATTAGTGCTTCATTATCAGAAGAAATTAATAGACTTAACCAATTTCCCCTTTCCTGGCTAGCTCGCATTAATTTAACTAAGATGCTACTTCTCCCCAGATACTTATATATCTCAAGATCCTTACCATTTTTATTTCCCACTCCTATTCTCACTAAACTTCAAAATCAAATGTTGAAATTTATTTGGGGCCCAAAACGACCTAGATTTAAGAAACAATACCTGTATCAAAAGAGTATTCATGGTGGCCTCTCCGTCCCAAACCTCCTGCAATACAATATTGCTTCCATACTAGAACCCATATCTCTTTTATGGAATTCTCCTGAACTCCAACATTGGTCTCAGATAGAGAATTCCACAATTCCTAGGGGATCCTTTAAGGCTCATTTGATTGCCATGCTATGTGGCAGAAGTCCCACAGAATTTAAATTGTTGACTCTTTCTCATGCAGCATCAGTTTGGCAAAAATTCATTGCTCAGAAGCATAACCCTAAAGTATATATAGACAAACTTAGCTGCCCTCTTTCAGTTATTCAAAATGCAATTCCAGAAGTCTCTATACAACACTGGATAGACATGGGATTGGAGGCAGTAGGGGACCTCTATCACCAAGGACACTTCAAGTCCTTTGACGATCTAATGCAACAATATACTATCCCCCGAAACCAATTTTTTTATCTATTTACAAATCAGACATATTATACAATCATGGCAATGGCCAGATACCCCTAAAACACTTTCCCTTTTCCATAATTTCCTCTGGAATAAACAAAGACATACTAAAGGTTTATCAGCAGCATACCAAACCTTGTACAAAACAGATCTCTCTACAAAACCAGATTACGCCCTAAAGTGGGAAACCGAGTTGGCCCAGTCCCATACAACAGAAAACTGGCTTAAAGCAGCTAACATTGTTTCCAAATTTTCAAAATGTGCCAATCATATTGAATTGTCAAGAAAGATTCATCTTCGCTGGTATCTAACCCCAGCCCGCATAGCACATATCTCTCCTGGATACTCATATCTGTGTTGGAGACAGTGCGGTGCTAAAGGCTCCTTATTACACATGTGGTGGAAATGTCCACTAATCTAACCACTATGGAAAGAACTAGAAAACTTGCTACTTAACATCTTCAAATGGAAAATTAACCTCACACCAGACCTAGCTATTCTAGATCTCACTTTTCATGACATACCACATCCATTCCGTGCAGTTCTATCTCATGCTTTAATAGCTACAAGAATTACGATAGCTTCACATTGGAAAACAACTCTCACGCCATCTATTGCAGAAGTTATCAACAGAATAAATTTGCAATACAGCTGTGAGACTAGTTTAGTAAACCCCCCACATGCCATAGCTAGAATTAAGAATAATTGGCTTCTTTGGACCACATCTATTTACTATAAGTAACAGGATAATCACAACACTTTCATATTGAATGAAGAATATCAAATACGAGTTAATCCAGTATAGTTATGTAATTGAAAATTTTCTGATATATGATAAATTTACATGTTCAACGTGTATTGTTAACTGAATCTGACATTACTAAAAATAATGACATTGCTATTTCTGCTTTTGATGTTTTACGACATGGCATTTTGTTGCTGTTCTTTTTCTTTTCTTTTGCTTCAGAAAAAGTTATATTATGTTATGTACCATTCTTGATATGTAATAAAATAGTTTTGCTGAAAAAAAAAAATCAGGTGTATTCCAGCACTAAGATGACATTTCTGGCTCAGGTAAACCACTTTGAAAGTGGTATACCTGTTCCAGCAGTAAAGCTCCTAGAAATGCCGTAGCGAAGCTATAAATCTATAGCTTTGTACAGTTCTAGTGTGCCCCGCCTCCCACACCCCACTTCCCCCCGAAATTAGGTGCATTACAAAGTGCCGCTTGCGCTCTGTAATGTGCCCGATAATGGCTTTCAGGTGGCATTACACTAATGCGAACGGGGCTGCACCTGATTTCTGGCTGAAAATACGGGTTTAGGGGGATATCCGTTTTATGAACTTTGCTAATTAACTGGATAACCTCTTTCCAGAAGTTGCCCAATTCCCTGCACTCCCATATCATGTGCAAAAGCTGTGCCTCTTCCATTTCACATCGTGGGCAACTGGAGTCTGACCTAATACCCCATTTGATTAGCTGGAATGGAGTTTTTAAAGCTCTATGCAACAACATAAACTGCGAATATCTTTTTGCCTCACTTAATCTCATAAAGCTCAAAACACTATCCCATCGTTCTGTACTTAGGGAGCCAACGTCAGTCTCCCATTTCACTTTAATCGGAAGCTGTTGATTATAAATATACTCCTCCATCAAGTAACCATACACTCTCAAAATGAATCCCTTCGTGGACTGTGCTCCACAAACTAAATTTATTAGGGAGGCAGATTTAATGGACAGATCCACTTGTTAAGTAAGGGGAGCCCATTGTGAGCAATACAATCTTGTGGGCAGGAAGTGATTATTATTCCTAAGCATTTGAATGATGATACTATCTGTAGCTGAGATTCCTGACCTATGCTTCCTTCAGGGAGAGGATCCAAGGACAATAAGGTAGACTTGTCCCAATTAATTCTTAAACCCAACCAAACTCCAAACTCCTCTATATAGGACATGATTGGTTCCAGAGAAGACGTTACATTCCCCACGTAAAGAAGCATGTCGTCCGCGTAGAGAGAAATCCTCTCCTCCATAGTCCCATGTGTGAAACCTGTAATGTCCCTTGTATTTCTGATAACACAAGCTAGCGGCTCAATGGCCAAGGCAAACAGAAGGGGAGATAAGGGGCAACCCTGTCTGGTCCCTCTGTGTAAGGAGAATGCCTCTGACATCAAGCCATTGGCGCGTACTCTAGCCTGTGGTTCTGCATACAAAAGTTGGACCAAATCCCATTTTCCTCATGACAGCCCAAAAGTACTCCCATTCCACACTGACAAAAGTTTTGGCAGCTTCCAACGAGAGAACTGTTCTGCCTCCCGTCTGCCCTATGCTCATTTGTAAATTGAGAAACCGTCTTCTTATATTAACAGCAGTTGACTTATTGGGCATAAAGCCCGACTGATCTTCATGAACCACACTTGTTATGACTTTGCTACTAGCCAAAACCAATACCTATTAGTCCTTACAGGGTGCTTTTTCCATCTCAATTTTAAAGGGGTTGTCTCACAACAAGGATTGCTTTTTATGTTAATGATCTTGCAAAAACAAGTCACTTTGCAATATGTGTCCATTAACATTGTCCTACCTATTCCTTAATATCCTCTCTTGTATGGGCTGTATCATCTCCTCAGGTCGCTATAGTTCCAGACCTGTTCAATCTTTCATGATAGCCTGCCAGCACTGGTTGCTCTAGCTCCAGACCTGACTTCTACTGCAGCCTAGTAGATGTCAGTAAACAAGCCCCTGAATTCAAAATGAAGCCAAGGATGTAGTGAGACAATCCCTTTTAAAGGGTCTGGGGATATGGGGACATTTAACAGCAAAAAGGCTAAATATCTTCAGTACATATGTAGTAAAAAAAAATAATTAATAAACTTTAGCAAATGACCTTTAGGAAAATATTTTACTGATAAGAGCCAGCATCATATGTATTAACAAAACTGGGAAATTTTTTTAATCATAGTCAAAGTTACTTTGTTTTTTTAATTTAAATAGTTTATCATTGTGCACTGGATAGGTGATATAAGTCTGATCATTGGCTCACTACTGCTGGGACCTCCATGATCACTAGAACAGGGGTCCCGAACGTCCCGTTCCTCCTCACTGCTTGACTGCAGTGAGGATGAGTTTGAGTGGAGTAGTCAAGCATGCACTGTACCACTCCAAAGTTTATGGGGGTACCCATTTTAGTGATTTAATGAGTGTCCCAGTTGTGGGAACTACTAGACTCATACACATACTAAAATGACATACTTTATCCCATCACACCAATTGTCTTATACAGTTGCAGCTGCTGCTAAGGTGTCAAGCACAGTGACAACATAGCACCAGCACTGTAAACAGGGCTGTCCTAACATCGTTATGAGCTTCCAGGCAAATCGGTGCCTAGAGCAATGCCCAAGCATATAACAACCCTTCAGGCTCTAACCATTCTCAAGAAAGAGAGGTGAGATTATCTGTATAGAGTAGTATACTAGATGAAGCAGAAATGCACTTTGAAATAATTGAAAGGGTTTTGTCACTACAAAGATTAGCTTCCAACATGAAGGGACAGTGAAATTAAGACTTTTTCTAAATACATTGGTCAATAGATTTTACTGACCTTTTATATGCTCTGAGTGCACACATGTTTCTATGGTTACCTGGTTCCTGACCACAACTCTGTTATCTGATTAGAGCAGAGAGCTTAGAACAGGGAGTGACATAACCCCATGGACAGACTGATCTCAGGAGGAAACTAATTATCTCTAACAAGATTACAGTTAAGCCATTGTTTTCAGTCTTCACAGCACATGTATCATGTGTTTACTGTAGAGATAACATCTCCTGCCCTTGTCAGTGTAACTCAGCTACTTACAGAGATGATGGAAAAACTAATATAGAACCACCCATAACCTGAGGAGACAGTGCCGTATCCGACTGGGGTGCCTAGGGCCCACAGGTGAAGATGATTCTAGGTGCCCGCCCTACAGCTACAATAACTGACTGTACATGCCTCCTGTACTCTGCGTCTCGCTGTTGGACTTTTTCTATTCTTTTTTGCCTCTTCTGAAGATGTATATGCAGTTGAAAAAACTCCAGGTCTGTAATGCTCAGTGGCCCATGAGGGTTTCCTCTATTCCCCTGTGGGCCAGTTCGAGCCTGAGACAGAGTGAGTGTAAAACTGCTTGTAGCTCAGTAAAACAGCATGATGAAAAAAAGCCTTTAATATATTTATCTGTCTCTCGGCGTCTGCAGGGCTGCTGATTTTGTTTCTGTGTGTTTTCAAACAGTAAAGTTGCCCGAATGTATAAAGATGTCTTTATATAAAATAATATATTTTATGCAATGCATATAACCTGCTATAAGACAAATTTCTGTGCATGAAACCTGTAAATGTAGGTTATAGGGTTACCTATACAAGGAACAAAGATTATATCATATCTCTGATCACCTGCAGCCCATATGCTAGTGGGGGCCTCTGGGCAACTGAGCAGTGTGCCCAATGGATGACAGGCCTGACTGTAAATGGATGGTGCCTGGTGTGAGAGGGTTAAAGTATATGCCACAGCAATGTTTTACAGTTTGTATATTGTTATCATCTACACTAAATGGCGTCATGTATGAACGTTGGCGCTGACAGGCCAGTTCTAAATAGCTTTAAGGTAGTGTAGAATGCGGCAGAATGTATGACCCTGTTCTTCTGCAGGTCATACACACAGGCGCATTGTAGAGCCAATACCACAAGACTGGCTCAGGCACCACCTTTACCCTGGTCTGGCTGTTCTTCTGCAGGTCATACATACAGGGCAGTGTAGAGCCAATACCACAAGTCTGGCTCAGGCACCACCTTTACCCTGGGCTGGCTGTTCTTCTGCAGGTCATACATACAGGGCAGTGTAGAGCCAATACCACAAGTCTGGCTCAGGCACCACCTTTACCCTGGTCTGGCTGTTCTTCTGCAGGTCATACATACAGGGCAGTGTAGAGCCAATACCACAAGTCTGGCTCAGGCACCACCTTTACCCTGGTCTGGCTGTTCTTCTGCAGGTCATACATACAGGGCAGTGTAGAGCCAATACCACAAGTCTGGCTCAGGCACCACCTTTACCCTGGTCTGGCTGTTCTTCTGCAGGTCATACATACAGGGCAGTGTAGAGCCAATACCACAAGTCTGGCTCAGGCACCACCTTTACCCTGGTCTGGCTGTTCTTCTGCAGGTCATACATACAGGGCAGTGTAGAGCCAATACACAAGTCTGGCTCAGGCACCACCTTTACCCTGGTCTGGCTGTTCTTCTGCAGGTCATACATACAGGGCAGTGTAGAGCCAATACCACAAGTCTGGCTCAGGCACCACCTTACCCTGGTCTGGCTGTTCTTCTGCAGGTCATACATACAGGGCAGTGTAGTGTCAATACCACAAGTCTGGTCGGGCACCATTTTTAACCTGGTATGGTTGTTCTAACTGTTCTGCGCCTAGGTTTCGTGTCAAAGAATTGTAAATGTTTTTAATCCTACGAATGTGGTTTGACGCCCCCAGAACACCCCTAATCTTTAGCACACTAAAAAGTGTCTGTGGTGCATTACAAAGGCACTTATCGCGCCAAAGTTTGTAGTGCACCTGTTCATACAATCTTTGGGGATCAAAGTACAGCAGCCCCATTTATACATGTCGCCCTAAATGGTGAATATCTTTGCAATATATAATATAGTCCACAGCTGTATGTGCTATGATTAAGGGCCCATTTCACCTGAAATGCATTATCATCTGATTGTCACTCCGGTTTTCTAATAAAACTGCTTATTTTATGGGGGACGCTGGATCAATTCCTGTTCATTTATACTACACCATATCCACGGATTTGTGCAGCCTCATCACCGGGGAACTGGATTTACTATTTATCCTTATGGATAAATTTGGTGCATATGTTACAAGAGACCCAGTATAAAATCTAGATGTTCACTGATTGTAATAAAAAAAGCTGAAAAAAACAATAATTAACCACTTTTTTTTATTCGGCACAAAAATTAATCAAGTAAATTAATAAATAATATGTAAACCTAAATAATGTCACTAAAAGTCAAATACTACTGCTTATAGCCACCAGAGTGCAGTCTTGCTCAAATTGTGCATTTATTGCTTTACTCCTTACATGCAGATGGATATTACAAATGCTATAGCAGACCAAGAGACATCCTAAAATGCAAGATAACTAATTTGTTTGGAACATACAGAAAATATTTTTTTTTGCTTTGGTTTCCAGATGGTTTCAAATGCTGCAGAAACACACACCATAGATTTGGTTCTATCTGCCAAATGGCTTCTTTTGTAAACAAAAAAAGTGTACCATATACTGTAGGTCTAACAAATGGTTACGCTATTTGGTGAAAAATGCAATATTCAGATATAAACCAATCACACCTGCCATAGGAACACTCTTTCGCATATTTTTTTTTTTTTCAAAAAGACTTTCCTAGGGTGTCTTATTGTTTTCCAAATCAAGGGCATTTGTTGTGAGTTCCCAATTATGCACAAATATAAAACTACTGAACCCAAAGACTTAAAGGGGTTCTACCTGTGATATTTTCTGTGTCAGTTTATGATCTTCCTGTGTTGCATGTAGCCTCCCATCTCTGCAGCCGAGCAGCAGCATTCCCTGTTTGAAAACTGTTTCTCTTTGCCCTTTAAAACTAAAAGACCAAGAATTATTGTGCTCTATTTTCCTTACGCCTTAACTTTATTCTCAGTGTATAACCCCTGTTTCCTAGAGGACAAATAGGGTGTGGCTTCAAAGGCTGCTCTGAAAAAAATGTACACCTTCTTGGTCACTCAGTCTCCTGGACTCCACAGAGCTGTTTGGACTACCCACCTGCTGCTCAGCCAACCACATTGGACCATGGGCTTTTCCAGCCAGCATCCGGCGACTAGTTATTGGTGTCTATTCATAGCGTGTCTGCCATTCGTTTGTGTTTTCCAGATTGATCTCCTGTTACTGACTGTACACTACGTTCCTGACCCTGCCTTGTCTTCTGCCTGCCCTAACCTTACGCCTTAACCTGACCTCGCCTGTATGCTGCCAGCCCTGACCATTTGCCTGTTTAAGACTATGTCTCTGCCTCTGGTACCACAAAAGACTTAACGTCGGCTCTCAACTCGAAAACCTAAGGCAGGATTCACACGGCTTATCCACAGCGTAATTGTGGGGGCAGATTTCGCCCGCGTGCCGTGTAGCGGGGGCGCGGTGGGAGGAGGGGGTGGTCCCATAGATTTTCATTATCCACAGCGTGTATCCCGCCAGGATAATGTGCATGTCACTTTCTCCCCGCTCGCAAAATACGGCGAGAAGGGAGAGGAGACGGAATCCATAGTTCTCTATGAGAACTGTGGATTACCGTAATGACTGGAAAAGATTTCAGCCGTATTGAGCGCAGTACGGCGCACAATACGGACTGAAATCTGTCCCAAAATAAGCCGTGTGAACATAGCCTAAGTCTGGGGTAGTGACCTTGGAGTTCCTGAGAGCAAAGCCCAACCAGGCTCTTGTGAAATCCAGCTTACAGCAACTCACGATGATATCCAGAGGATCCACCTCCTGTCTTCAGTGAGTCAGACCTATAAGTGGTAATTTTATTTATTAATTTATTGGGGTAATTCTACACTATTAAAATAAAAAAAATATTATACTTGCCTCTCCTTTCACCTTGGATCCAGCACTGCAATATCCTCCAGTCTTCTGTTTTCTCCCAGTCTTCTTCCGAAAGACACTTTACTGCTCTATCAACTGATTGCGACAATCACGTGTCATTGGTTGATGTCACCATCATTTAAGTAAGCTCCCCGAACAGTGATGTTAGCCATTGGCACATAACCAGTTGAATGCAGAAATTATTTTGGAAAAGATCACACTAAACAACTAAACCAAGATACATGACCAAATCTTATGTCTTAGATGGTATTAATATAACTTTACACTTTCAGTTGAAGAGATCAATGCTCCTAAACAAACCTGTAACATGCTGACTAGCCAATCCCTAAAATCCTTAAGGTAAAAGAAGGGGCATTGCTGATCTTTAGCTCAAATGAGCATTGAAAAGCTATCAGTGGTAATAAGGAATAAGTGAACTACTGCAGGTTGTTCACTAATAATAAGGAAGAGAGCTCAGAATAATTTGTCCTACACCTCCCCTACAGGTTTCATCATCAACATGGCGTTATCAGGGGTATAAAGGTATGGCCCCAGTGATTGATAGTCTTTAGCCCAAATGGGAATAGAAAAACTATATACCTTTCCTTACTTTAGGGATTTTAGGGATTGGATAATCAGCTTGTTACATGTTTGTTTAGGAGTATTGATCACTTATGTGTCCTATTCAGCTGAACTTTTAATTTTTTTTAACTGTATGAGTTAAAAGTTATTAAAGGGGTTGTCTCACTACAAGGATTGCTTTTTATGTTAAAGATCTTGCAAAAACAAGTCACTTTGCAATATATGTCTATTAACCATGTTCTACCTATTCTGAAATATCCCCTCTTGTATGGGCTACACCAGCTCCTCAGGTCGCTATAGCTACAGACCTGTTCAATCTCTCCTTATAGGCTGGCAACACTGGTCCCTATAGCTACAGACAGGACTGAGGTAAGATGAATCAATAGTGAGACAACCCCTTTAAGTTTTAATTTTCAAAAATTAGTCTTTAATGGTTTAATAAGGGTTTAAGTTTGCATTTGGCAGGAAGAGTTTGAAGTGTTATATAATATGAAAGGCACACTTTGTTGTCTGCAAGTAATTTTTAATTTTTTACTTTTTGTAACAAAGCTGGTGTCATATTCAATAGATAAAAGAGCAGGAAAAGCTTTATATTTACCGTTTATACTCGAGTATAAGCCGACCCGAGTATAAGCCGAGACATCTACTTTTTCCCCAAAAAGCGGGAAAACCTATTGACTCGAGTATAAGCCTAGGGTAGAAAATGCAGCGGCTACTGGTAAATTTTAAAAATAAAAATGGATACCAATAAAATTACATAGGCAGTTTAATGTCCCCCATAGGCAATTATAGGCAGATATATGGCCCTATATGCAGGTATAGGCGGGTATATGTCCCAAAAGGCACGTATATGTCCCCATAGGCATTTACTAGGCAGTTATATGTCCCCCATAAGCAGATTATAGGGCAGGCTGTAAGCAGATTATAGGGCAGGCTGTAGGCAGGTATAGGGCAGGCTGTAGGCAGGTATAGGGCAGGCTGTAGGCAGGGTATAGGCAGGTATAGGGCCGGCTGTAGGCAGGTATAGGGCCGGCTGTAGGCAGCTGTAGGCAGGTATAAGGCAGGTATAGGGCCGGCTGTAGGCAGGTATAGGCAGCTGTAGGCAGGTATAGGGCCGGCTGTAGGCAGGTATAGGCAGCTGTAGGGCAGGTATAGGCAGCTGTAGGGCAGGTATAGGGCCGGCTGTAGGCAGGTATAGGCAGCTGTAGGCAGGTATAGGCAGCTTTAGGCAGGTGTAGGCAGGTATAGGCAGCTGTAGGCAGGTATAGGAAGTTTAAAAAAACAAAAAGAACCACTTACCTGGCTCCCCGCTGCTCCGTCTCCCTTGCCGCTCCGCCTCCTTGCTGTCCAGCCTCCCGTGCGCTCTCCTGTCTTCCCGGCACAGGCGGTGATGTCATCAGGCCGCGCACGCAGCGTGATGACACAAGCTGCCTGTGCCGGGATCTCAGCACAGCTGCGAGTCTGCGGCCGCCTGGAGACCACTGCGGAGCCCCGCAGTGGTATCCCTTCACCTGTGTGCGCTCCGGAGGAGTCGCATATAGGTGAAGGGATCGCGGACAGTGCCCGGGCCACCGCAGCGTCCGGACACTGTGCGCTCACTCGGCCTTCAGTTATATGCACTACCTGAGGAGCCGCATATAGCTGAAGCGTCCCTGTCCGCACTCAGGCCATCGCAGCGCCTGAGCGCAGACAGTGACTCGAGTATAAGCCGAGGTCGCATTTTTCAGCACATTTTTTGTGCTGAAAAACTCGGCTTATACTCGAGTATATACGGTATATCAGATCCCAGCTGTGTCGAAGCAAGGACGTGGACATCAAATGTACCCCTGCACTGCAACAAGGTGTAAACCCACGCAAAAGTCAGAGCAGAGCACAGCCAAATGATCCTATCCGTCCTCACATCACCGAAAACCAAACCATTCAGGTCATCATTGGATGATAGGACTATTCAAAGCTTTTTACAATTCTGAAGATTCTGACACCTCATTAATTAATCATTACAAGTGTCATTTACAATCAGCTCAGGACACTCTATAAGGAAATATTCTAATAAATAACCATAATTTGTTGTTATCAATGTCACTAGCTACAGTATACAGAGAATGAGAGTAAAGGCTGTTATCATTGCTGCCTATAGGCTACTGAAGACATTACCGAAGCATTGGGACACCCTTGGACAGATCCCCTTAGTCTATAAGTTATATTTACATGACCGTCTTAAGGCTCTTTACAATCTTTTGTACAGTGAAATGGCACCTGCTTCCATATGTCTCCGGTGACATACTGTTGGGCTCTGTACACATATATCAGAAAAAAATGCACATTGTGTTATGGAGGTCTTTTTCCTTAGATGCATAAGGCGACATGTATAAGAACTGTCTAGGTCTAAGACTTTTCTTGTTGCCCATAACAACCAATCAGAGCGCCCGTTTCATTTTTTCAGAGCACTATAGGAAATGAAAGGGGAACTCTGATTGGTTGTTATGGGCAACAAGAAAAGTCTTAGACCTATAATTTTATGTGTTTTCATACATAGATTCTAGGGTTGATCTTTAAAGGGGTTGCCTCCCCTCAGAGTTTCATAGATGCATCCTGTCACTTCCTGGTCAGACTGTCTGTAATTAGCATACGAGCTCTGTGCATTCACTCCGTGTATTCAATTCGGTGTTTTCAGTCTGCTAATTAGTTTAGATTAGCTTAGAAGCTTCTCTGAAACTGCTAGCAGGAGATTTATCTAAAGTAAACAGCAGTAATTACTAGCTTTTGTCTGAAAGGTCAGATAACACACACCTCTCACTCTGGCTGCCGCAACCTGTCACTCCCTGCTATCACATAGAACAAACAGCAGGGGAAAAATAGTAAACAGGTCGGTCACTAGGGGAACCAAATAGAGCCAGGAAGGTGATAAAATCATTTGTAGCTCCTTAACAAAAAAAAGATGAACAAAGCAGTGTATTTGGAAAATGTCTTTATTTAGTGTTCCCTACATTTTGAAAGCTATTCTTTGTAGCGAGACAACCCCTTTAAGGCCTGGTACATATTCGTATCTGAGGATCAGTTTGGAATCTCCATTGTGACCAGACCCATTAACCAAAAGATGCAAACAGTGCCCAACAGACCCCATTGTTGTTGTTTTAGCTGTGGTGTTCATCATTTTGCTAGAAAAAATAGTGCAGCACGACACGCAATTTTTTCTGTCATTGTCAAGATATGCCATCACTTTATGATCGATGGGGTCCGACACACTTATCCTGTAAGTGAAGGGGCTGCAGTAAAGAAGTGATAGAATATCTTAGCAATATACAATCTCTTAATGGTATACCCCCTTTAAAAGCATAACTATTGCTACAAAATGTGCTGGATGTTTTCTGTACGTAACAGGAACAGGAGCGGAAAAGTATAAATCATTTCTGGCGTTGATAGGACATGTGCAGTACCTTTTCCTAGGAGATATCACACAACATTATTTTAGGTGAAAATGAATGTGACACCACAATTTTCTTCTGTGACAGGAGCCTTGCATCCTGATGTAGGTGTATCCTCTGTGTAGGTAGAAAACCTTATTATTTCTTGTAGTTTTCAGTACATCTCATTTCACATGCAGCTCTCTGCTTCAGCTACTTGCACACTTTATTTGCAAGGAATATTTGCCTCATACGCTATGAGTTTGTAGCATCCAAAAATACTGTAAGAAAGAAAATACTATATATTTATTTGTGTAAAATACATCTTAAAGGGAATGTGTCATCAAAAATGACTTATTGTTTAACTCACATTTTTATGTTAAACACATTTTTTAGGAATTTTTTTTAATTTTTTTTTTTTTAATTTTCCATATCACTTTCAGTATTTTTTTTAATAATTCGTAAGTCCTGCAGTTTTCACTTTGGCCACTAAGCCTAATAATCATCTGACACTTCCTGCTCTGTTTAGAGAGCTTTTCAGCAGTGTGCTCATTATCGGTAAAAGCAGGGTCAAACTGAAAGGAGACCTCATTGTGTACAGATAACACAGAATCCACCAGTCACAAGAGGAGATGTCACAGCTCCCCCTCTCCCCTCCCTTCACAGTGAAAACTCTCCTATACAAGTCTATGGGACAGAATCTGTAAAGTATCTCTCTGACTGCTGTTAAAGCAGTGCAAGCAAGACTGTCTTCCCCACACTCATAAATAGACTACCTAATATAGAAATCTACAAACAGGAAATAAAAACGACTGAGAGGAAAAGCATATGGATCAGGGGCTTGATTTAATAAGTAAAAAAAAAAAATTGGTGACAGATTCCCTTTAAAACAACAAGACACAATCAAAAAAATAGACCCTGGTGGTCTAAGAACTCTGGTGGTAGTGGTCGAAGTTAATATTAGATTTCGAGGTGGCTTAGGATCATGCCCCTTCCTTGGTGGTCTATGATAAAACAGGGGGCTCATCATACAGTCATCATACATACATCCTGCTGTTTGACAGGAAACTGACTGCAATGTGCATGTTTTGTTTAGCTTCCCATCCTCGGTGCCAAGAAGGACTGTGCGGCATTTTTTTTCCTGTTTAATTATTAATTTGATTTACTTTTGTTCTGATACCAATGAAATTCTCATCTTAATTCTGTAATTATAATGTACCTTTATTCTATGTAATTTAGGTGTTTACTACTAAATAATATTCATTAACATTCATATGTATTTAGCCATATAAAATATCTGGACCCAGTCTGAAGGCAACTTTGGAATGAAATCTTCCTTAGGGCAGATTGGTTCTTGCCTTATGGGTTCCAAAGTGTTCATCAGTAGGGAAGCTAGGCTTAAACTCCTTATCTCCCTCCCTTCACCCACATTTTCCCCACCCTTGATTGAACTTGATGGACATACAGTATGTCTTTTTTCAGCCGTACAAACTATGTAACTATAGAAGATATCTATGTGTCTACCTCATCTATAAGAAAGAGAATCCTGTTGTCACAATATCACGGTTCATAATGAGTGAGGCTGTCCCCTATCTTTGCTTACACTGTCATCACTATTGACCTTGCTTTTAAGAATTAAACAGCCAATGTAAAAAGTTTCTGTGACCTCGAGTATGAGGGTGCTCGTCATATCTGCCTTCCCATTGTTAATTGTTCCCATTGTTAAATCTTCCCATTGTTGCACAACTGTTGTACATGCAGAGTCACTAGTACATACATGCAGGGCCGGGACGATGGGTAGGCGACCATCTAGGGCTCCAAATCATCCCAATGCAGGAAAGGGGCGTAAAGTGAGCAGAATTTTACATTGGGAGGGGAGGGGTGGGGGACGATACATGCCTTATTTGCCTATGGCACCAGAATAACTTGTCCCAGCCTTGTATACATGTATGTCCAAATGTAAGATATACTGTAACTCCTGGACCAAAAAATATAAGTGCCTTTAGTATCATATTGAAGGCATATACAGTAGCATTGCAGATGTATAAAGCGGAATTACCTGGCTCTGCCCAGGTCTATTTTGTTTAACTGTTTTGCTACTGGTCAGCCTGGGGATGTTTTGTATCTGCGATGAAGTCTCTGCTGCTCATCTGTGTCGCTGAGACTGCAGTCGTGCCTCAGTCTGCTAGTGACTCTCAGTAGCTTGCTGTTGGCTGTGATGAGACGGTCTTGGGTTTTCTGTGATGTCTCTGCTGCTCGTCTGTCTCACTGAGACTGCAGTTGTACGTCAGTCTGCTGGGGTGTTTAAGAAGCTTGCTGTTTGCTGTTCAGCAGGAACAGTTAGGAGGACCGCATACAGGTCTTAGTCCTCAGGGACTGCAAGACCCAGCTCTGGCTCTCACATAAACACTTGCTCCACTGAGTAATTCTGTCAGGTAGGGAACCACACCCCCCCCCCCTCCTCTCACCTGACCCTGCTGGCCTTTTATAGGCCTCATAAGCCCTGTCCTGGAATGTGGGAGTGTCAGGATGATTAAATCAGGTGTGGAATCTATCTTCGTTCCACTCCTTATCCAATTAAATGCCTCCTCCAAATTATATTATAATTTTTATTGCTGCCGGCAGCCAGAGCTCGAGAAATATGACCGACACCTTCCGTTTCGGACATGAAATCTGAAGTTTAATCACAGTAAATTACATTCCAATAGAACTTTTTAATCACATGACTATTTTATCACTACATGATTGGTTAATTGGTGGTTGCTAAGAGACAAGTTATAATTTGCATGTACGTATGAAGCATTAGCTGATATGACACATTCCCAAACGCTCTCCTCTGTATCATCTGGGGGGAGGAGGAAGTCCTTGACTTTCTTGTTTCTAGCAGACAATGCATCTGTCTCAAGGAAAGCTGTGTTGAAGATATCTGAAATAACAGCAGACAGAAAGCAATTAGAACTTAATACTAACTCAATGTTAAAGATATGATGATAGAACTGATTTAATGTTTTTTTTCCTTCTTTCTCTAAATCATCAACTTGACAGTCCCCCTAAAAACATTAAAATCTGTTTGAACCGCTTCCTCCCTGTCACTAGGTAAGGATGGGGAGAGGGGTCCCTCACGGTCCCTATGACCTTTTAAACTAGCTAATTCGGTCCCTGCCTGAGGGTGTTGGTCAAGAGTTATCGAGCTATCCCCGGCCCCCGACAGCTGCTGGCTACTAAACGCGAAGACCTGTCCTAAGGCAGGAGGGATAAGAGCTGACAGAAGTTCTAGGGTCTAGGAAACTAAGAATGGTCACCCCTGAAAAAGCCTCACACCTTGCTCTCACAATCCCCCCATGTTGGTGTGATTTTATGGCCTGTTGGTCAATTCGTAGCTCTCCGTGTGAACTATTGTTCTCATTGGGGGAACACTAGTTATGGAATTCTCTTCCATGCATGGTGAACCATCCTCCTCCAAGTAAGCGAGCACAGGTACCACCTGATCTATCCCTTTTGACAACAGTTTCCTGATGCAAGGAATGACACACATCACTACCAGTATCAGGACTAAGAACACTACACCCAATACCATTCCTGCTTGGGCTAACCATTTCTGCCATCCACTCATCCAGGAAAAATACTGATCCCATGGGTCCTTAATTCCCGAGTTCCTTTTCATCTCCTGAGAAAGATCATCCAATTTTTTAATGGCTAAGGTCACCTTCCCGTTTGGTCCTGTATTGTTAGGTATGTACAACACATGTCATGGATCATCCTGCAAACTCCTCCCTTCTCTGCTTCTTCCAGTGGCACTGGTTCTGGTGATCTGGGTCTCTAGTTCTCTCCATTCTGGGGAGTCTACCATGTCATTAATGTTGAATTGAGTGAGGTAACTTCCCTCACCACCACCATAAGTACCCAGGACATAAACCCCTGCATCTGTTGGACTGGGATTGTCTATAGTTAAAACCAATTGGGTTCCCTTACCATCTACACAGGGTGGTTTGAACAAAGTCATTCTAGCAAGTAAAGCTCTACCATTTTTGTCTTTCTTTCCCAGTGCAGTTTCAGGTCTATATCCCCAGTCGTTTCCAGTGTTCCATCCTACTGCCCCCCAGGAATCACACTTAGTACCCCAATAGTCATCTGTCACACATATGTATTGTGTACCCATCTGGCACAAGTAATCAGTAGATATTTGTGTACTCTGTGTCGGTTCAGATGGGCTATCATCGGTTAGTGATCCGCATTGGGCAATATCGCAAAACTCAAATTTAAAGGTTGCTACTTGAGTACTGGATGAGTTATACCAAAAAGTGATCACCCCTTTCTGTTTGGTGATTGCTACCTCTTGTGCTCCTACACACACCCAGACAATACAGATGTAGGAAAAGATAAAGGAGTGATTCATGATGACCGGTTGGCCACAGTCACTTTCCTGCAATGTGAAGCGTGCACCCACGTGGGTCTTCCTTCAAGTTTCATTGAGGTTGGGGACACCAGGAGTACTTGGTATGGTCAAATCTGGGCTCCAGAGAGTCTCTGACGTGTTTCTGCACCCACACAAAGTCACCAGGATGTAGCTTTGATCAGAGTCTGGATCTGGAATGGAGGAGAACACTATGGCATGGATTAGTTTCAATTCATTACACAGATTTATAACATATTTTACAAGGCTATCATTCCCTGCACTCAACTGCTATGTGTGAAACCTCCTTAATCTGGGTGGGCCTGAGAATACTATCTCCTGAGGAGTGAGACCAGTGGGGCTGCCTAGGGGTATTTCTGACAGAATAGAGTGTAATGGGTAGGATCTCGGGCCAGGGAAGAGATGTTTATTTGCTAGCCTTCAGAATTTTGTTCTTCAGAGTGGCGTTCATTCTTTCCACTTTTCTGCTGAATTCGGGATGGTAGGGGGTGTGCAGGCTGAGGTCAGCTCCTATTAGTTTCCAAATGTCTTTGGTTACTTCTGCAGTGAAGGCAGGTCCTTGGTCAGATTTAATAACCTCAGGGATCCCAAATCTGCATATCAACTCAGTCAATAGTTTCTTCACAGTGGTTCTGGCAATCATGTTGATAACTGGGTAGACTTCAGGCCATCCTGAGAACATATCCACCACCACTAGAACATACTTGTATTTTCCACTCTTGGGTAATTCAATGTGTTCAGTCTGGATCCACTGGAGAGGATATAGTGTTTAGCCAAATGCTTCCTTGGTGTTGGCATCAGTCCTCCTGGGTTACAAGTATTGCATATTTCACAACTTCTAGCATGGCTACTTGCCGTGGGAAATGAAGATTCTGGGTGCTAGGTATATCTTGTTGATTGAAGAAATCATCTGGTTAGTTCCTCTGTGGGTAGTATCATGAGCCCATTGTACTACAGCTGGATATAATGCCCTTGGTAAACAAAGTCTATTGTCTTTCCTCTAGAATCCGTCTTGGTGTATCTCTGCTCCCAATTCCTCCCCACTTTCCCTTTCCTTCGGGCTTGTTCGAGTTGTTTGAGGTTGTCTCAAAACGGCCACTTGAGCTGGCAATTGGAGAGCATGCATCAAGGTCTGAATGGCTTCTTGATTCTTGATGGGCGTTCCACTAGCTGTCTGGAAACCTCGCAGGGCCCACTTCAGGCCAAAGTCATAGGCTGAGTCAGTGTATATGTTCATGGTCTTCTCTTTGGCGTGCTTACAAGCTTCTGTTACAGCCCAGAGTTCACCTTCTTGGGCTGGCATTCTTGAAGGTAAAGAGGCAGCCTTCACGGTTTCTTGCAAGGTAACCACAGCAAATCCTGTATGGAATCGTCCTTGATCGTCCGCATATCTGGATCCATCTGTGAAGACGACAAAGTCTGAGCTCTCCAACTTGAATGTAGAGACAGTAGGAAGATGGGAGGTTTCAGCCTCCGTTTGTTCAAGACCCACCCATCCCACCGGGTCTTTTGACTGCTCCAGTAAAAACCCGTCCCAGATAACAGCATTGCAGCTATACTGAATTCAGGCAGATCAGTAACACATATCGTCCGTCCATGATAGTCCCTTGTGCTTTCCTACAATATGTATATATACTCTATAAAACATAATAAACATATCATAAAGTGGTCATACTGATAATGAGCTAGAATATTCTTCATGAAATAACCAGTGAAATGTGCATGTTTATTCATGAATACATTTGTTATCCTTCTGGTGGGAAGGCATTTATCTTTAGGATGATAATTGTAATAGCACATGGATTTGCTTGTTGAGTATATGTGATACAATTCCTCTTATGTTTTTCAGATATGGGATATACAGAGTCACACATGTTTATTTACAGCCTGCTCAAAATCCAGTGGGATCAGAGGAGACCTCACTGCTTGTCTTTATATCCCAGAGATCAGAGCCCTATGCGTGACCACTGATTCCATGGCCCTCCTACAGGTCAAAGTAAAGTAAGAGACAACATCTATTTTATATCATGGAAATAATGATGAGATGTGAACGCTCCTAAATTAACATATAATTACTCTTATAAATTATTAATTTATTTGATTCATTTATATAGCACAGTTTTATTCCACAGCGCTGTACAGAGATTGTCATTATTCACACTGATCCCTGTCCTAAGGGCTCACAGTCTAAATTCCAGATTCATTTATCAGTATGTTTTTTAAATATGGGGAAAACTCATCCAAACATGGGGAGAACATACAAACGTCTTGCAGATGTTGACCTTGGTGGGATTTGAACACAGGACCTTAGCTATAACAGTCTTGGTCTGGAGTCGTTTTTGCCACTGCTACGGTAATTGCAGGTAGAAAGTGTGGTCAGTAGAGTCAGAAGTCGGTACACGTGAGGGCAGTTTAAGTATGTGAGGAGCAGGCAGATAGCGTATTCAGGTAAAAGCCGGTGGTCAGTACACAAAAGAGCAGCATCGGTTATAGGGAGCAGGCAGGTATTATAGTGAAGTGAAAGCCAGTGGTTGGTACACAATCTTGCAAGGAAGGAAGTGAGTGCAAAACTGGGCTTAAATAGGATGTTCAAATAGGAAACAATAGGGTTTAGCCAATCAAGCTAAAATATCAGTAACGGGAACTGAAAGAGCAAGGAGGTAGACTAGGTGCAGCACAGGAGGTTTCCAGAGAGCAGATTAGCTCAGTGGTAAGAGCTGCAGCCTGGGACACAGAAGCCTGTCAATAAGGCTGGGTCCACACGGCTTAAATGCATGGTGTAATTACGCCCCGCAATTACGCCGTGTGGACGGGACCGGGGTGGGAGCTGGGGGCTGGCACCTCGCCGGCCCATAGACATTCATTACCAGCGGCGCGTGTACGCCGCTGGTAATTCACATGTCAATTATCACCCCCCTCGACGTATTCGGCGAGCAGGGAGAGGAGACGTAATTCATAGTTCTCTATGAGAACTGTGGATTACCGTAATGACTGGGACGTATTCCAGCCATAATTTGCGCACTCCAGCGTGTAATTACGGACTGAAATACGTCCCATTTTAAGCCGTGTGAACATAGCCTAACGCTGTAAAGCAACTGTGCTTCCCACTAAGCCACCTTGCTGCCCATCTTCATATTGTACTGTATAGCATATACTGTATGTGTGGCCTTTATCTTCAATAAATTATATTTTCTTTAAAGAAAAGTATTATCCATTTTTATATGAATCTGGTTTATATTATTAACACATTTTATTTAACGTGGTCTTTTTTATTTGACTATTTAAATACCTTGCAAACAAGTTCTTTTCCTTTGCCCTGTTAGAGTATGCTAAGTAATTGAAGGATGGAGACTCGCTGATCAGTTAACACCAAGCTTAAACACGAATGTGACACTGACATGTGATGGCTGCTGCCGATCACTGATCTAGGGTTTTATTTACACCCTATTAAAAATGACAGCAAGCTAGAGGTTGCCATAGCACGACTGAACATAAATGTTAACACATGTAACACACTCCGACACTCACATATCTTTAAAATAAGAGTGGAAGGGTCTTTCGGACAATTGGCGGAGACAGATGCATTCTTGCGCTCTTGCATCCTTCGATATCACATCCTCTTTGTCTTTCAAATAAAAGAAAACAAGTATCACACACTTTGAGGACAGTCACTTGCCAATAGTGTATATTTTTCCTAAGCTGATTAACCAATAGCCTGTTAGGCTTTACTGATCAAATTTTCCACATGTACAAGAGTAGCAACAATTGCTGAACCAAAAACAAGAGCTGATGCTTCAGGACACAGTTATCAAGAATGGACACCGAACCTCAAAAAACTATATAAACCAAAAAAGTTTTCACAAATAGATTAAAAAGCAATATTTTATTGTAATATAATTTCAAACATGATAAAATCAATATTCAAAAGAGTGGGAAAGTCTAAACTGCAACAACTCAGGGCAAGGATGTGTGAAATATCCAATATTTAATGACTGCATCTAAAACATAAATATATATGCAAAATGTAATGTTATTTTTTAAAAAAGATATCAAGGCTCAATATTTTACACCACAATACAAAAAAGATGTAAACAGTGTCCAGACCAGCAGAGGTCTGTAATCATAGGCTCCACTATGTGCTCAGCGCTTTCTTGGTCAGAGACTAGGCTAGCCAGAGCTATATTGCATATATCCTGCTTCTTTTGAATAACAATTTTGTATGTGAGTACATAAGAAGCTGCTTCTTTCTCTGTTTGAGCCATTTCTTTATATGATGGTGTTGCTAAAATAATGAAACATTAGACTTTGCTTATAAATAACTATGAATTAAAAGTTCACCATAGATACATTGTAGTATGAGCACCATATATTGATCTGACAGGCCTCCATTATCAGTTCATAGTATTTTCGTCGTATGGGCTATTAACTTTTACTTTACTATCGTAAAATGCTAATAGTAGCAGCGAAATGTCAATTTTACATTCAAATAGCTTAAAAGTCCATATTAAATAGCACAAGACACAAGAGCAGTAAGGCCTCGTTCACACGGCTTATTTGTCTGCGGATTGGCGCCGTACTCCGCGCCGGATTTGCGCTGCAGTACGGCGCCAATCCGTCGGAGTAATTACGGTAATCCACTGCTCTCATAGAGATCAGTGGATTCCGTCGCTCCTCCCCGCTCGGCGAATCCGCCACGGGGGGAGAAAGTGACATGCACATTATTTACGGCACGTACGCGCCGTAGATAATGACAGTCTATGGGGCCGGGGAGCGGCGCCCCCGCCGCGCTCCGGCCCCGCCCCTGTCCCGCCCCTTATTCACGCTGGATTTGCGAGCGCAATCCGGCTCACAAATCCGCCGTGAATAAGCCGTGTGAACACGGCCTAAGATGTACTCATCAGGGATTGTGCCCAGCTCGCGACGATTCGAGGAATTTATCCGCACTGGACCCTCTTTGTCAAGCGTTTGAGCCGTCTGATATTGACGTTTTTTCATGTATTTATATTCATTTACGTTGGTATGCTTACATTTGCTAAACCATATGCGAACATGAATATGAATTTGGTGATATTATATGCCCTATGTGTTTGGCTATAAGCCTGGTTCTTTACTGCTTGCCGCCTTTGTAACTTTGGCATTTGCAGTATTTAGCCGTACACTGGACAATAATATGTGCATATTTTCTTATTGTTTTCACTGCGTCATGAGCACTAACTATTCTGACTACATGGCATCCTAGTCAAAGCCATACGCTGTAACATTAGTTTATCTGTTCATTTGTGTCCATGTTTTTGTAAAATCTTGACCATTCCTAATAACTTTTGAAATTGTCCATTTTGCGACACCACATTTGTGACACCTCCTTTGTCCAATGTTAGTCCGTTTATTGTCCCCTGAGGAGATCCTGTGATATTCTGGGAGAGTCAAAACATGTTGAGGCGATCACCCTGTTGTCTGTAGGTAGGGACCAGTGTAGATCCCTTACAGGGACTCCAAGGATGAGTATTTTTGCTTCCCACCTCCCCATCTCCCCCGTTGGTCTGGACACTGTTTTGGTCTCTTTTGTATTGTGATGTAAAATATGTTGGTCTTGATATCTTTTTTAAAAATGAAAAGTTAAATTTTACTATATGACTATTCCCTTTTAGATACGAGTTTTGTTGTCAGGGATCCTTCTCAGCTTTGTAGTATCTCCCCGTACTTTTGTACTGTGGTTTAAAAACTAATGTAAAGTTATGTTCAAGTTTTATTCCATTACCATTATGTGCTTGTAGTATTTTTAATTTTGTACCGTGTTAGCCCTAGAAAGTAGTAGAAAAATCGGGAAACCTTTTAAAGGGGTTTTAGAATTGTTTTTTGTTATTTTTAAAAGAATTCTAAGCCCCTTTGAAAGTCCATGTCTTTTGTGTAAAAAAAGTCTGAAATTTTCAGTTTTTTGAATAACATCATTTTGAAGAGGGGTTTTAATCTAAAAAAGCCCTAAAAAATTTTGTCACCCCTCTAAAAGGTATCGCCTGATTTCTTCACTCTTCTACATTATGTGCATTGATACAGTGAAACAATATATATGTCTAAAAACTAAAGGGCAAACATTAATTCATGAAAATCCAAATATAAAATGTCCAATTCTCTAGGGAGTTTCCTTGAATAAAAAAGTACTTGAGCACATTTCGTTCCCCTTTTCAAGGGGTCATGATTGTTTTAAAACTTTAAGGGTTTTTTGACATTTTTAATTTTTGTATACATTTTTAGCATTAATACACCCTTTCCCCTTAACTTTTACATTTTAGACTTTTACACTTACTTCAATATTGCTTTTATCATATTTGAAATTCTATTCTAATATTACTTTTCATCTATTTGTGAAAAATATATTTTGTTCTTTAAGACAAAGTTAGAGGTAGGTGGAGTGTCCTTAAAAATGATTTCAGGGATTTAGGCCAAAAGCTCAAGGCAGGACCTCCAGGGTAATATTTTCAAAAATTTACTGTTAAAGGCCACTCCAAGAGGCAGAGGGAGATTAGAGGGTAAATAAGGGCTAAAAAAAGGTGTAGGAAAGGGGTTTGGTTTTTTGGAAAAAGGGGCTGATTTGTCTTGGCTACAGACTTATACTAGGGTGGCTGCCCCTAAATGGGGAGGGTGCGTGTTTTGGGGGACAAAATGGGAGGAAGTTGGGGGAATTTTTAAAATTTGGGGGGACTGGGAGGGGGGGTAACTCAAAGATAAATGAAGATGTGAAATAGGGGGTTTTGAATTAGAAAAAACAGGGGGGGGAGTGGGGGAGGGAGGGGTGTAGCAATATTAAAAATATCAGGGAGAAAGGAAAAAAAAACAAAAAAATCTAAAAATTCAGTAACCAATCCGGAGTTGACAAAAAAAAAAATGACTAAAATTACTAATAGCTGAAGAAAAATATACTATTTGGGAAAAATGAGACGGGCTGGAGAAGCTCGCTGGGCGGTTAATTGAGGGTTAAGTCTTTTTAGAGGAGAAAGCCCGGAAAAGGGGGGGGTGTTGTCTCTATGGAAAAACCCTGTCTAAACCCAACATGCGGGAAGATTAGGTACAGGTAATAAAACATTGGAATCTTAGGTTAAAATCAGGGGGGAATATAAAAAATATAATACTTGGGGTTGTTGGGCCCCCCAAAATATAAAGAACCCAGGGAAAATTTTTTCCTCAGGCAATAGGTGAGGCGGTAATCAGAAAAGGGGTTATTTTTTGGGGACTTTAATATCCAGACCTTTTGGAACTGAAACCTGAAACCCTCAAAAAGGAAACGGTTTTTTGTCAATAACTAATGAAAATTTTACTTTCCCCAAATGGTGCAAGAACCGAAAAGGGGGGAAAGGTTCTAGACTTAATATTGCTAAAGACCTAAAGAGTAACAAAGGTTCAGGTTGGGGGGGACCTTAAAAATTTGTGACCATAATTAAAAATTCCCGTTTTTCCTTCAAAAAGGTTTTTTGCCAGGACCCACAAAAACTGATTTTGGGAAAGGGCAATTTTCCGCTTGGGGGGCCAAAAACCGTATTGAGGGGAAAATGTGTTTAAAGGCAAACAAATATAAAATGGGATTTTTTAAAAAACATCCTGGGTCCACGTGAGGGTACTTACCTTAGGAAATAAAAAAATTTTTAAAACGGAAAAACCCCAAACCAATGAAAAGGGCAATAAAAAAAAAAAGAAAGGTTTCACCCACAAACAGGGGGGTAGTAAAGGGGGCCTAAAAAGTATAGGGAAAAAAATAAAGTGTGTAAAAAAAGATAAAGGAAGCAAAGCTGGGAGGAAAAAGACGTACGCTATAGAAAGAAATACTAACCCCAAAATATTTTTAAATATTAAAATAGTAAAAAATTAAAACAGAAAATGTTGGCCCTTGTAAAATATTAGGGAGAGCAGTGGGGGGGCGATGAAAAAAAGCAAAAATTAAAACTTTTTTTCCATGTATTACGGGAGGGTGGCTTTCCCCGTTGAACCGAGGGATGAGGGAAACTCCAAAATAAAAAGTTTTTTGTCTAACCCAGGGAAGAAGGGCAGCTCCCTTTAAGAAGATTAAAATGACAAATCCCAGGGCAGATGGGATTCACCATGGGTCTAGGGAGTTATGATGTTTATAGATAGGCCCCCTTTTCTTAATATTCATGATGTCTAATAAGGGGGGATGTTCCCAAAGGATTAGGCCCAAACAAATGTGGTGCTATTCAAAATGGGGTCAAAAAATGACCAGGAAACTTAAAGGGGGTTAAATTGACCTCTGGTTTTTAGGGAAAATGTTTGAGGTTTTTTAGGTGTATCCCCGGGGTATTTATGAAAAATAAAAGTATAATGGTTCCATCTGGTTTTTTGAAGGATCGGGGCGTTCAACTTTTCATCAGTTCTATGGGGAAGTCAGTGCTAAAAGGACGGGGTGAACTGGATGTCATATATCAGATTTTCTAAAGTATTTGATACGGTCCACATAAAAGGTTGGTAAATAAATGGAAGATTGGATGGGGAAAAGTGTGCAAATGGGTAACAAACGGTCATGATAGAAAACAAAGGGCAGTAATTAACGGTCATATCAGATGGATTCGTTACAGTGGGGGACCCAAGGGTCATATTGGGCCCCATCCCCTTAAAAATTTTTATTAAACTTTAAAATGGGTTGCCAAGTAGAATTCGATCTTTGCAGATGATACTAAGCTCGTAAAGTAATAAAAAAATAGAGGGGTAATGTGTTATTAAAAGGATTGGATAGTTGGGGAAAAAATTGGGGGCCGGGCGGGGAAAAGGCAGTGAGGTTTTTACAGATAAATCAAGGTTTTTGACATGGGAAAGGAAAAACCATTACATGACTAATGTTAAATGGAAAAGGGTGGGTTAAAAAATGACTGGAGAAAGGGCTTGGGTCCCGGTGGACATAAAAATTAATTGTAGCGCCAGTTCAGGAGAGCAGCCAAAGGGGAAAAAGGGGTTGGGGTGCTTAAAAGGGGGATAGATGTAATGAGAGAACTTATTTCCATTATACAAGTCAGGGGTTTGACCCACAATGGAATTTTGTTCAGTTTTGGGGACCCTGCACAGGGAAAGACTTTGAGTTGAAAGTATAAAGAGGGCGACAAAAATAATAAAGGGCGGGTGGATAAATACCAGAAAGATTAGCAAGATTGGGGTTTTTTTTTTAGAGAAAAGACGGCTTCGGGGGGACAAAAAAAAATTGTTTAAATAATCAAAGGTTCAAAATAGAGATTCATAAAGTTTATTTATACCCGGGTGTATTAGAAAAGGGGGCACTCTACATCTTGAGGGCGAAGTCTCAAATAAAATAGAAAAAGGGTTCTTTACTGTAAGAGCATGAGACGTGGAAAATTTGCCAGAGGAAAATTGTTTGTGAATTCATAAAATTTTTAAAAAGGGTTTGGATGATTTCTGGGTGTAATAAAATTTTTAAAAGTTATAGTGTCTTGGGTTTGGAGAGGGTCATTTATCCAGGGATTTTTCCCCATTGCCAGTTGGGCGGGAAGGAATTTTTTTTTTTTCCCAAAATGAGGGACAATTGGTTCTCCTCATTGGGTTTTTTTGCCTTCCCTTGGGTCAAAACCTTAGCACAACGGGTGAATGGATGGAGTCTCGTCTTTTTTCGGCTTACAAACTTAAAAATAGGGGAGTAAAAAATGTGTAGAACATTTGAAAATACCTGCCATGTTTCTGAGAGATGTAGGGGGCTCTAGAAGAATATCTCCCGGAGTCCCAAGGTCAAGCCATTGTGAACACCATTATCTATGCATAGCACAATGCCTGTTAGACATACCTGTCTAACCCCGACAAAATATGACTTAAATGCAAAATAGTTTTTCAGACCTGGTCAAATCCTCCTTCTGACTATGCATAGACAAGCAACATTTGGTTCATTGTCCGTTATTATCTATTTGCATTTAAATGAAAGACAGGCTAAATGATATTAAAGGAAATAAGTAACGCCACTGGTATGGTGAAAACTGTGCAGATATATATTTTTTTTCTATTGCATAGGGGCTACATTGGAAAATTTTCATCAGTTTTGGTTTTGGACAGAGCCATACAGACCTAATTGCAAGTCAGTAGGGTCTACATTATGGTATCTGTCATACAACACAACTATGAACCTAGCCTAAGATATGTAAGATTTTGGGCGGACAGTACCCTTAATCTAGCCCAAATTTTTAAATATATTGGGGTACATTTCAGAAAACCCGGAGGTTTGTAAAAAAATTTCACGCATATATATATATATATAAATTATATATAAATATATATATATATATATATTTTAATAAAAATTAATATAATATATATATTAAACTTTTCTTTTTGTGATTATACAGCCCCGGATATTCTGTTCTGTGACTGTACAAAATTTTGGGCCATCAATCACTGTCCCCAATGGAGTACACAAAACAATTTACCTTAAATGCTCAGGCTGTATAAATTTGGCACATCCTTAGACTTGTTTAGCTTTTATCCCATTTTGATATCATTTAAGCCACACCTTTTTCTAAAAAACTGGACTCTTTCAACCTAAATGTGCCCTTTGTCAAGTGAGGCATGAAAGTGCCTAAATAAATGAAAAGACGGCAGACTTCTGGCACAGCTCTGTTCATACATGTCCCCCTTAATGCACCAAAGTTTCAGTGAAAAAACTCCCATAAAAAAGTTTGGGGCCACAAAAACACTCCATGCGCCAAACTTTATATGGCTGTTTTGCACCGAAACTTTGGCGCATTAAGGGGGACATATATGAATGGAAGTCTGGCGTCTTTTTTGCTATATTTTTAACCGGGCAACCCCAATAAAAGGCATTAGGCTCCATGGCACTTTGAAATGCGCCGGGACGGAGGGGTGCGGAGGCGTGGGGCACTAAAATTTGTACAAAGCGATAATTTTATTTTTTCAGTAGGGCAAATCAAGCATTACTGCGGGAAACGGGTAAACCCTTTAAAAGTGGTTTCCCTGGTCAAACTGTTTTTTTTCCCAAAATGCGCCTGATTTATGACCCCCAGTATACAGATTCAAATTAGGCCAATTTTCACTACTTTTATGCACATTAAAATTGGGGTTTTGGGAGCCAAAAAAAACTTCATTCGCCCAAAAAAAAATTTTAACCAGGTTGACTTTTTCCCAAATTTGGGCCCTATGCTTTTTTCATAATCTATAGAAGGGAAAAAAAAACCAAAAATTTGGTGCAAAAATTTTCGTGCCCTTGTTTCCATATTCATCATCTCTTCTGTTACCCAAAAAACCATGAAAACTACTTTGAAAGAGGTACAGGCTGTTAACTCAAGATTCTTTAGCTTGGCATCGAAATTTGGATCTTTTAGCAATTTCCGTATTTAAGGCCCAACAAATCTGCCTCCATTACATTGACTTGATCAAAAATGGAAAAATTTTTTCAAAAGATGAAAGCCTCCCTTCCTTACAAGAGTTTTTTAAACAAAGTTTTTCATCAACCCAAATTTTTATAAGTGAAGGCAAAATTATTTTTTTCACTTTTCCAAAGGGGTATTTTTTTACATTTTCTTTTCCCGCAAAAATAAATTACCCGTCCTTCCCTTTACTTTATAGTGGATCTTCTGTTGACTGTCCCAAAAAACATGGGGAAAAAGCAAACATGATTGAACCGTCATACCATTCCGATTGACAAACGAGTCTCGCCTTCATAGTTTTGCCCTTAAAAATAACAAAAACCTTTTTCCCTCGATCATTACAATTTTAAACAAAAAAAAATCAATTTAAAATTATTTTTCCATGTTTAAACAAAAGAGAGATGGAATAATGTTATAAAAATCAAAAATTTCGGATATTCTTAAAACCTTTTTGTAACCACAATTTTGAAAATAGATCAAATTCTAATCAAAAATACATACAGATTGATATATTACAATCCAGATGCAAAATGACTGTTGACTACTGTTATCATTATTACCCTGAGATCTCTGCTCACTGACTGTATATGCATATAAAATAAACTGTATATAGTTTACCATGTTAAAGCTATTGAATATTTTACATTTTTGTACTCAATGAATGACTAATATATTATATTCTATATAAGGACCTTGGCTCAGCCTCACCTGGACAGCTCCCATAAGGAACCCGTCCTCTGCTGCAAGTACAATAAAGCTTAGAAAGTGGTCAATGCTGGAAAGGGCTCGGTAAGTGTTTCTCATGGCTGCATCATAGCATCATATATTCTGTTTAATGACTTATTAGTACTCTATGCAATTATTTGCTCATAGGGTTTATTCTTCACAATGTGTGAATTTGAGAGAACTCCCAGCTGATCCAGAAATAATAAAGCTGTGTTTGGAGAATACTGTAACTTTGCTACAAGAGTTTTTTCAGCTTTATACACCTGGGATGTGGTATAAAATCTTTATTAGGGTCCCCATTTAATATGTGGGCTATGTATAAAACTGGTGACTTGCTCTGTAGCAGAGTACCCTTGGGTCCCCGCAGCATCTGTACTTGGGTATAACTGCCTCTGCACCCTATTTAGCCATATTTGCCAACACTCCCATTTTTTCCGGGAGACTCCCCAAAAGAGAAAGAAGGGACAGCGCTTTTTGCAAAATTTCCCCCAAAAAAAAAAGGGGAAATTCCCCCAGAAATCGCAATTTCCTGGGGCAGTGCTAAAATCCTTCGGATTTTACATTGAAAAGATTTGCAGGTATGTCCCTAGCTATATCCTTGGTGTAAGAACTGATAAAAAGTTTTGCAACTATTTCATAAACTTTTTCTTTTAGTTCCTCACTACTTTTAAGACATCTACTGCAATGGGAACATTCTTGTTTATTTCCAGACTGATGAATTTGACACTCTCTGATACATTAGAAGTTATCAAGACAGATGAGAGATTTGTGCAGCTAATGATGTATTTAGTTTACAGAGTATGGTCTATAGTGGATATTATCTTGTCATTCAATGACTTCAAACTGAAAATATGAAAATGGTGAAAGCTTGAAACACAAATAATAAGCAAGAAAACTGCAGAATTTTCATCTATTGTGCAAAGACTAAGCTTTATTTAAACAGTCATAAAAGTGGGTGTTTCGATCAAAGCAATGATCTATGATCCCAGCTTACACAAAAGTATATACATCAGGTCACGTTAGCTTGATAGAGACAAAAGAGTGTCCTTTTAGGGTCACACGCATGAAATTTGGTGTTTAAATGCCAAATTTCATGCGCATTAAAATAGCATAGAATGCGCCTGATTCATGAACCTACTCTACAGAGGGTCATAAATCAGGTGCATTCTAGCGCTAGAACAACATTTCTGGCTCAAGTAAACCACTTTGAAAGTGATTTACCTGTTCCAGCAGTAATGTGCCTTGAATTGTCATAGCGAAGCTATAAATCTATAGCTTCGTATGGTTCTAGTTCGCCCCACCTCCTGCACACACCCCGAAATCAGGCGCATTACTAAGTGCCGCAGGCGCTCTCTAATGCACCTGATAATGGCGTACGGGAGGCTTTGCGCTAATGCAAACAGTGCAGCCCCGTTCATACTTGTCCCCCTTAGTCTCCATAGGCCTAGTATATGACTACATACAACAGTATACTGTCAAAGAAAGTGTATACCGCAGGGTATACGTTTTATTCACAGAGGAGTCCTGTGGCTGACATATCCCACTGTATATCTATAGGTATACAGTGGAATACACTGCTATGTTGGAGGAATACACTGGGAACTTTTACTGCTGTATATATTATGGGTAGATGACAACAGAGATCTGAACTCCCTGTATGAATATTCTGTATATGTATCTAAAGTGTCCTCCTTCAATTTAGTTTACTGTTCATCTGAAATAGTATGTAACTATGGAGACTGCCAGGACTTGATGCCACCTGTAGTTCAGGCACTATAAATCTTCAGGCAGGTTCACTTTAATATTAACTTATTCTTTCCTACAGGCTGTGAGAGTTTGGGATTTTGAGACTGGGAAACAATTATTTGAATTTAATGATGCACATGGAAGCTCTGGGATTACATGTATGACATTTGATCCTAGGGGTAGACGGTATGTAATTATTAAATTTTTTAATAAATTTTTTATAATTTAATATTTCAGCTTTCTCATCATCTGTTTTAGTACTTATATTTCCCATAAAAAACAAGGTCTCATGCTAAGTAGTGATGAGCGATTACATTGACTATCGTCATCGGGTCGATAGTCGATATCGGCAATTATCAAGACGATATCCGATAGTCGATAATAGATTATCGCCGATGACCATTAAAGTCTATGGGAGAGGAACAACACCTTCATTATTACACCCAAACAGGGCTGGAGAAGCTGGAATTAACATCCACAACAGTCAAATGGATACCTGCTACATCTTAGGCAACACACTTAGGTTATAAAAGCCACAGAAAAAAAGTCACACACCATTCACTATCCCTGTCTTGCACCACAGCCTGACCCTTAAACCTGCATGACCCACAAATTAAAAAGTGCCAGAAGGCAGTATGATTTGAACCATCATTTTACTTGAACTGGACATTGACTATCCCTGTCCTGGAACGCAGCATGAGCCCCAAACCTGCATGACCCCCAGATTAAAAAGTGCCGGAAAAAGGAGTCTTTCAACCACCATTTTAGTTTCACTGGACATTCACTATACCTGTCCTGGGCCACAGCATGAGCCCCAAACCTGTCTGACCCACAGATTAAAAAGTGCTGGGAAAAAGAGTCTTTGAACCACCATTTTAGTTGAACTGGACATTGACTATGCCTGTCCTGGACCGCAGTATGACCATTAAACCTGTCTGACCCACAGATTAAAAAGTGCCGGAAAAAGGAGTCTTTCAACCACCATTTTAGTTTTCACTGGACATTCATATACCCGTCCCGGGCCCCCAGCATGACCCCAAACCCGTCGACCCACAGATTAAAAATGCCCGGAAAAAGGAGTCCAAAAACCCTTTTAGTTGAACTGGACATTGACTATACTGTTCTGTGCCACATTTATGACCAAAAACTA